>OZ023268.1:118559785-118762285 GCA_964006375.1 Tillus elongatus | reverse complement strand
GTGCTATTAAAAAATGGTAAATAACTATTCTAATTTGGAGATGACACAAATGCATTTCCTTTATTGTCTTGCCAATGGTAATTCGGCGGAGGCCCGGCGGCTCTATCAAGAAAGGTATCTTGATCGTGTCCTTCCAGGTAGACAAATATTCATAAACAGTCATCGTCGTCTGACTAAATCTGGCAGTTTTAAACATAATACCTCTGACAGAAGACCTCGTACAATTCGAACTCCAGCAGTTGAGGAGGCTGTCCTACATGCGGTTAAAGAGAATCCTGCAACTAGTACCCGAAAAATAGGTAGGGAATTAAATATTTGCTATAAAACGGTATGGGAAATTTTAAGAGATTCTCTGTCGTATCCTTATTACGCACAAAGAGTTCAGGCACTTCTGCCAACAGATTTTGAACTGCGTACGCAATTTTGTAGATGGTACCATCAAAGACTTGCAGAAAATCCTCACTTTGATTCCATCATTATGTTTATGGACGAAGCCCATTTATCCAGAAATGCAATAATAAATTTTCGAAATAATCATAACTGGGCCCAAGAAAATCATCATGCTATTACAGAGACACATTTTCAGGGATAATTTTAAGTCAACGTTTGGATCGGTATCATAGATGACTATTTGATTGGAGCATTTTTTTTACCACGACGTCTTAACGGACAATCTTACAGTCATTTTCTACAAACTGATTTGCCTCTACTTTTTGCAGATGTTTCTTTATATTTACGCCAGCAACATTGGTTCATGCATGATGGTGCTCCTGTCCACTTTAGCATATTGGCTTGTGAGTATTTGAATTGAGCTTACCAAAATCGTTGGATAGGTCGTGGAGGACCACAATTCTGCCCACCTATATCGCCTGATTTAAACAGCCTAGATTTTTATTTTTGAGGGCACCTAAAAGCATTAGTTTATGTTACACCAATCGAGACAGAAGAACAACTTAGGAATAGAATTGTTGACGGATGTGAAACCATACGTAACACTAATGGAATTTTCGAAAGAGTTCGTCGCTCGATGAGAAGGAGAGCATAAGCCTGCATAGAAGCGGGAGGTAGTCATTTCCAACATTTTTTCTAAATAGTTTTTACTTTTCATTTGTTAGATTTAAAAAAATGGCTTAGAAATAAATATTCTGAACGATCACAATTAACTTGATTTTATATTAACAATTTTTCGACATGCAATGAAGTCGTTTTTATTTTTTTCCTCGAAAAAGAAGTAATATACGAAAAGATATTAAGAGTCAAAACGTTGTATTTCTAGGTGCTTAATCTGAAAAAAATTAAAATTAAAAAAAACTCAGTAGCGTACATTTTTTTAGTCAATACTATTCGTGAGACTGCCCCTCGAGACGCCACTGGAACTTATAATTATCTTTTAGTTAGTGTCAACTTAGCGTCTTATTACAGTGACTAACCCTGCCAGATTTCAACAAAATGGGCAAAAGGATCATTGAGGTATTGATACAAAACCAATTTTTTTTAAACTTTGACACCCTGTATCTTGAAAACCAGACTCTTCAGGACACATGTTTATATCAACTTTTCTACTTGAATTTGGTTCAGAATTTTTCTTCCTCTGAAGATGTTGACATTGTCAACGAAACGATCGTAAGGTCTCTGAAATATGTGTTGTGGTAATTTGGGTGTTCTCCAAGTGTACTTATTAGTCATTTTTTAATTTAATTTTTTAATTTAAAATTGACGTGTTTCGGGATCTAAAAAAAGATGCACTGTAATTAAGATACTGAGTTTCTTCCATTTGGCTGTTTCACACTGTTATATAACATATAAGAATTGAAACCGACCTGAAATATGGATTCTAGGATGCCTAGTTCGCACTCATTTAAAGATTTTTTTTTTATAATCAAAAGTCGCGACCTCGTGAGAATTTTGTCCACGTAAATTCGCTTAAGACGATAAGAATCTTGTCTACACAACTTTGTGATATATTTCTTACTGTTAATTAATTGTTTCGCAACACATCTTATAGCAGTTAATAGTTAATGAGGCAGATGACCACGATTGCGGACCTTAGCATTAGATAACTAAATGGGACATAAACAGCTCACATTTATAGCAAGTCTGTAACGTGATTCCCTCAATACTCGGTTCGCTACACTTGAACTCTGATAATTGTCACCTTGCTTATATAGACACGCTTTGTTGGCTTGCAGTAGGTCAGGTAAACATTACACTGTCTGTGTGTGTATGTCTGTGTGTGTGTGAAAATATCTACTTGTTAATGTACGCATGGTTAACATGTTAATTAAAATTGCCATGGACGTACAGTTAACTCACAAAGCTTACGCAATATTTACATACTTAATTTGGGTTTCAGCGAATTTTTATTGAGAAAAATTCTCTAATAGAGAGGTCACGTTGAAAATCTTTTGAAAAAATTTATTCAGATGAGCGCGGATTTGGGTCCCTAGAACCCAAAACCAAGGTCCGTTAAAATTTGTATATGTTTATATATATATATATATATATATATATATATATATATATATATATATATATATATATATATATGTATGTATGTATTAAAAAAATCGTCTTCACTTAGCTGCTGAACTGATTTGCTTTTATGGACATAATTTACATTTTTCATTTAACAGTTTAATTATGAGTGAAGATTATTATCCGTCATTTTATGCGCAACATTGGGGACTGTTGGTGGTTGAACATTTGGAGGTGGGTTGAGAGTAGAAATGTCGGCGAACAACGATGCAAAAAGTTCAGCCTTGCCCAGGGCGGTGGAAACAGATTCATCCCCAGAGACAAGAGGTGGAAACGTGCTCTTGCAGAAATTATTCTCAATAGATTTAGCAAGAGTCCAGAAGGGTTTACTGCCATTGGAGCTTGAGAGGACTTTATTTTTGATGTGGTTATTAAACGAGTTTTTTGCTTTAGAAAGAATGCGGACATAGCGGTTTCTTGCGTCGTTAAATGGTTGACGATTTTCTTGACTGGGATTGTGTAGAAGCGTTTTGTGAGCTTTGACCTTTTCAAGTCTGGCCTCGTCACAGGATTTAAAGCACTAGGCCTTTGAGTGGCTGAAGAGGTTTTCTGTGGACGTGGAATAAATAATTCCATGCCAGCTTGGATGATTTCGGTGACGTTTTGTGAGATATCAGAGGGGTCAGGGTGAGAGAAGCAGACAGAGGCCCTTGGAAATGACGAAAAGTAATCCCGCATTTCGTCCCAATTTGCGGGTTATAGTGCCAAACGATACGTGGGTGTGATGCCTGTGTGAACTCGGGTTGTATTGCTCAGGACTGAACTAATAGTGGCTACCGAGTGATGTGATTCAATGCCCATCATGGTATTACCCAAAGGAGTAGTTGTTTTCGATCACTAGCTTCTTCCAACAGCTTACTTCTTGTTGTACTGTGTGCACTTGTAAGCTGCTGTGGAAGCCTAGAACTGCCACGAAATCAGAGATGGAGCTTCCAGATATTCTCTTTTGCATCTACAGTACCGGACCTACGGTACTCCAGATTCATTGGTAATCCGGACCGTTAGTTAGTGTCTATTATGTATGCTGTAGTCCAGATTCGTAAGTGATTTAGTAAATCGGATTCTTATATGTACATATGCTTAACACACCAAATTCGCCAATTTTGCATTACGTCGAGGCCGATCTGATGTGCATTGTCACAGCGGTCGGCAAAGATAACAGCAGTCTCTCGGTCTCTTCTTTTTACAAAAAGCAGAATCACCGCAAAAACCACAAAAATAATAACAAAAAATTACGCGATAGATACGTATTTCGACAACGAAGTTGTCTTCATCACTAGCTGTCGCTAAACATGAAGCGAGTTTGGTGACAGTTACTGATGAAGACAACTTCGTTGTCCAAATACGTATTTAACGCATAACTCTCTGTTAACTTTTGTGGTTTTTGTGGTGATTCTGCTTTTTGTTTCAGTTTCCAGCCATAGTGTCCAACCTCAGTCATTCTCTTCTTGTTACTCAAGTTAAACGGAAGTTGTTATGGCGTTTCCGTACAATGGATTTCATAAAAACAAAGCACAAAACATTAACAATTGAAGAAATCGTTGGTATGATTGAAGAACTGAAAAAAGGGACAGCGGAAACCGTGTAAGCACAAAAATATAGCGTAGGAGCTTCAACAATTTTAGATAACAAAAAAAGTTCCAGAGGCAGCAAGTGCGTTATGGTAGTAAATTTTCATTCAATGCTTTAAATTTAAATACCTCAATTTTCTGTAAACCTAGAAAGTTGAGTTTTGGTATGTAGTAAGGTCTTTCCCGAAGAAAGATATCCACCAAATTTCACCAAAATGGCTTTGTAATTTTCAGCTGACCACGGATCCATACTCGGCTGCCTAAATTGCGCTTATTGCAAGACATTTTTGTGAAAATTCAAAAGCTGCGATCTTCTCATCAGTAAATATTTTCAACGTTCGCTTATATATACACATATCTCTCGGATACATACATATACATACATATATATATATATATATATATATATATATATATATATATATATATATATATATATATATATATATATATATATATGTATATATATATATATGTATATGTATGTATACAGAGCAAATGCACCCTTTCGGTGTCCAGGTCACCAGACGTAGAACATCTTGTTATGCCCGCTCTTTTGTCCCGAGTACTTCCAAGTTGTGGTATTCCGTGCCGGCACATGTTTTTCCTTCTCCTCCGAACCTCCAAACTTTCAAGAATTAACAAGTTGCCTCTTTCCTCCTTGTCGAAACCCACAGTACGATAGTATTTAGGCTGTAAGCCCTCGTGGTGTGTTGTTGAAATATATATATATATATATATATATATATATATATATATATATATATATATATATATATATATATATATATATATATATATATATATATATATACTGGCCCCGGATATGGCTTTTTGGGGGCACTAGTTTGCACTCCTTTGAATAAATTTTGTCAAAGTTCAAAAGTCGGGATCTTTTTAAGAAAATTCACCAACAAAACGCGATTAGTTCTACATTTTTTAGTGTGTTGTAGCGAAGCTCGTCAATCAGATGAGTTTTTTTTTCACTATTAATTTTTGCAAATAATTTGAAACCCATAGAATTTTTGAACAGAGAATAAAGATTTATTTCAAATGAGGTATAGCTCCTACCTCCTAATTAAATATTTGGAGGTTGCGACTGTGGCTCGAAGGGGGTTGAATACAAGTTTTCACATTACAGGATGTCATTTTTTAACTTAAAATTGACGTGTTTCGGGATTAAAAAAAATGCACTGTAATTAAGACACTGAGTTTATTCCATTTGGCTGTTTCACACTGTTATATAACATATAAAAATAGAAACCGATCTGAAATATGGATTCCAGGATGTATATATATATATATATATATATATATATATATATATATATATATATATATATATATATATATATATATATATATATATATATATATATATATATATATATAACCGGTTGCGTCCTTAGTAGTCTTCTATTTTATTCGGATTTTGAGATATGACAACATAGCGCTTGCGCTCAAAAGTCCCTTGTATTTCAGATCCCCCTTATTAATTTAAAAAAATTACATTTATCTGCTAACATGACAAGATTGATGATTTGGAACTTATTTTGCTTCTTTTAATAGTGTAAAAATGTAGACGAGGTTCCATTTAAAAAACTGAGTTGGTACCTACTGAGGAAAAAACGGTAAATCTGATAACACATCTGACGCTATTATTCAACTCGTCACAATTTGTTACCACCATATGTAAATTTTTATCAAATTTAAGAAAGCTGATCTTGGTATGTTGCATTTATCACATGTTTTATCGACACACTGTATAAACCAAATATGTTTTCTAATAGCAGAATATCTGATCTGTTGGGAGTCTCCCGGTATTGGTAATATTTAACAAATGAAATATCGATACTATCCATGTGCTTTCTTAAATATTTTAATATTTGGCGGTTACATTTATTGAACCACCCCTTAATGTGTTCATGCCATAAAGGTTAATAACGAGTGTAATTTTGTACAGGATAGTTTCCTTCTTAAATCCATCCAACTAATTACTCGTTCCAACTTTATAAATTATTCTCAGCGATCTAGTTTCTATTTTAGTGTTGCAGGTCAAGAACTTCGAACAGACTCACGGACAGAAACTACTAAAGAGAATAATTAATTAAACTCAGTAAAGGCACAACAAATAAGCCGTCCAAGCAGTATTTTTAATAATACGATTAGCCCACAACGACTGTATTTCTGACGGTTACAAACTAGACATGCAGATTTTTGCCGTGCAGATTACAGTTTTCATTTGTAAAATTGGTTTGTTCTTTTGGTTTGTTCATTTTCCAATTAGTTTTTAGTGAATTTTCATTAAGAAAATTTACTAAAATTTCTTGAAAACACTGTCTAATCCACGACAGGCAGTATGGATTCCGTAAGCGCAGATCAACTGCCGACCTCCTTTCCTTTGTCGCCCATTCTTGGAACAAGTCTATGGAACTACACGGTGAATCCCAGATCGCCGCTCTAAACATATCCATAGCATTCGACCTCTGGCCCGCAGCGCTGCTTAGTAAACTTCTGGCATATGGCCTACCACCAAAACTCTGTACCTGGACAGCAAATCTTCTCTCCAACCGGATCATTTCTGTTGTCGTGGATGGCAATTCCTCTAAAGTGTATCCAATTAATGCAGGAGTTCCTCTAGGTTCAGCTTTAGCCCCTACTTTGTTTCTTTTCCACATTAATGACCTCCTCTCTAGCACATCCAACCCAGTTTACAGTTACGCGGACGACAGCACCCTCCACTCAAATATACAATAGTCTAAGCCTGTCTCTTTAGCCCAATTAGATGAGGATCGCAGATTCATGGAGAGTTCTGTCTCTGTGGATCTCCAAAAAATATTAGACTGAGGAAGTAGACATCTTGTACAATTCAACTCCATCAAATCTCAGTATTGCTTTCTATCTCATAAGAGATACACCAGCCCTAGACCCATCACAATGAACAACCAAGTTATTCAAAGTAATGAGTCCTTCTTACTTGTTGCCATTTCTGTGGATCGAAATGTCAACTGGCACCAACATGTCACATCAATTGCAGGAGCGACTGCTAAGAAATTAGGTTTCCTCTTCTCTTCCGGGCTCGCAATCACTTTTCACCAGCTAATCTCTATACCTTATATAGTTCACAAATAGGGCTAAACCTCGAATACTGCTCCCACATCTGGGGTGCCGCTGCCGCTTCTACACTCGCTATCCTGGACTCCATTCAGAAGAGAGCTATACGTCTCATCGGTTGATCCTACCCTCACCCAAAAGCTGCCATCCCTTGCCCCCAACGTGCCGTTGGTGACCTCTCTCTCTCTCTCTCTCTCTCTCTCTCTCTCTCTCTCTCTCTCTCTCTCTCTCTCTCTCTCTCTCTCTCTCTCTCTCTCTCTCTCTCTCTCTCTCTCTCTCTCTCTCTCTCTCTCTCTCTCTCTCTCTCTCTCTCTCTCTCTCTCTCTCTCTCTCTCTCTCTCTCTCTCTCTCTCTCTCTCTCTTTTATATAGATATCTGCACGAGCACTGCTCAGAGGAGCTTTCTTCCATAGTTTCTTCACCTGCTGCCCCCAACCGATCTACCAGGGGAACAGAGCGAATGCAGCCTTTTACTCTCCAGGTCAACAGACATAGAACATGTTGTTATGCCCGCTCTTTTGTCCCGCGGACTTCCAAGTTGTGGAACTCCTTGCCGGCACATGTTTTTCCTTCTCCTCCAAACCTCCAAACCTTCAAGTCCAGAATTAACAAGTTGCCTGTTTCCTCCTTGTTCACACCCACAGTACGATAGTATTTAGGATGTGAGCACTCGTGGTGTGTTGTTGAAATAAATAAAAAGATAACGATGGTGAAACTTTCGGAATATTTTTGCGCAAATAAGCGTGAATTACGGCCCCTAGAACCCATATCCAAGGTTCCTTTGAATTTTTATACGTTTATATATATATATATATATATATATATATATATATATATATATATATATATATATATATATATATATATATATATATGTACATTGTGTTTTCTAATTGATTTTTAATATTTTAGCTGGTGATATTTGGGTCCATTTTAAGAAGAAAATTTTATATCAACGTATGTCCCAAACGTCTTAACTTTTGAGATACAGGGTGGTAAATTTTTAAAAAATAAGTAATTTTTAAATAATCTCTGTAATACCACTTCAGATATTTTAATGAAATTTCGTATACAGGTACTACGCATCAAGAGGCATTTTTTCATGTACCACATTACTTTTTATTTCCACCAGTGACGTTCGTGCGGAATCTTACCTGCATATTTTGGCAGACATTAATGGTACGCCACTAAGATCTCTTAAAATAAAAAAATAATTTTGAAATCCCCATTCAATCATAAGAAAATTTGATTACTTTTTTTTCAGTCCGATCAACGGTTTTGGCTTAAAAAAAATAAAATCTATTTCTCTGCATGGTCATAACAATATCGTTATATGACAATAGCACAATGTAGAGAAATAGTAGGCTGTGTCTGTAAGAAGAAAACTTCATATGAACGTATGTCCTAAACGTCTTTACTTTTGAAATACAATCAAATACAATAGAACATAAAAATTAGAGTTGTTAAAAATGCCCTCCAAATTATTTTCTGACATTTGGAACATCTCTGAGGTTAATCTGTGACATTAGGAATTCTCAGTAGGTATTCTCAATAAAAAAATATTTCCTGACATTTTCCAACATCTCGAGTTATTCTGTGACATTGAGTAGTCAATCAAAAAGTTCTCTCCTGACATTTTCCAAGATCTCTGGGGTTATTCTATGACATTCAGTAGGAATTTTCTCTCTCAGTTCCTACAGCTTTGTGGTTCAGTTTGAAAGACCTCGCTTTTTAAATATCCCCATAGGAAAAGGTCTAGTGGAGTCAGGTCTAGAGATGTAGCTGGCCATTTAATAGGACCTCTTTTTCCTATCCACTGACCTGAAACATGAAATTAGACAAACCTGAATTACAAACTAGCTTTAATTTCGGAATATATTTCGTAAATTTCCAATATGTCGTCCCCTTTAAATGAGCTGTTATGTTAAAATCAAATAACAACCTACCTGGGTACTGATTATCCAAACATATCCTAACCGTAGCAACATAATGTGAAGTGGCACCATCCTGCTTAAAATGTAGGTGATTGATGTTATGATTCTCGCCATTTTTCAATATTACGGTTATCAAAACATCTATTTTATTCTCCTGTAAATTAAGATACACCTTGTCGTAATTGATGCAGTGCGGAAGCCATTATAGAATAAAAATAGCAGATAGTAATGGTTGCGATAACAAGGGGACATCGCTTTTAGACTGCGATGGTAATGATGATGACGATAACAAACCCGCATTTACTGAATTTGCCTCGCTGGTGTCAAACACAGCTGCATGCATTAACATGTCACATGCTACCAAAATACATAATCTGGAAAAATATTACTGAAAATATATTTTATCATTTTAATATTGTAACATCATATTTCATGGATTTTTGACCGGAAATTTCCATTAAATTACATTCGAATGGCGCACATATAACTAATTGCATCCATATCTATCAGTGCATCACATCAGCCATCCATGATACGTGGTATCATCTAATTATACGTGTGTATGAGTTCCCAGTGTGTGTCTGTGTTGTTTTTAATAATTCGTGACAAATTTATGCACTGATAAATTTATTATATCGTATTACCACGTCGGTAGCCAATACATTTTAACAATGTATTTATCTACCAGTGGCGACTCTATAAATAAAAAAGCAGGGTTAATAGACAGAGTCGCAGCGAAAACGAAACAGACCCAATTATTCATAGTTCCTGTTATTTAAAAATATCGCTCACACACGTCCATTTCTATTTCGAGTGCGAAACGTTTTGCTGATATTTTAATCCCGTCAGTTTATCCCTACAGCAGAAAAAGTGGTTTTGATAATGCCGCACAGCAACGGTATAGTGTGGGGTTGCTCCGTCTTGCTGAAATATTTATTCATTTTCATTGAATCGGTTACTTTGTCTACAAATTTCTGTTAGCGCTGGACCAACGGCATCTTCCAATAATTGTAAATATATGTTTCCTAGGAGATGGTTTGGGCGAAGAGGCACAATAAAATGGCCTGAGAAGTCACTTAACCCTTTGGACTTGTGAGCCCACCTGAAAAATAAGATTAACTCTACACTGCCAGAATGCGTAGATGATTTACGCCAACGCATCATCACCGAATGTCAACAAGTTTCACCCGAAATGCTTCGCAACGTTCCAAATCGCTTGTAAAAGAACTTGTATTATTTCATGAAAGCTGGAGATCAACATTTAGAAGATTTAATAAATTAGTATACTGTGAAGCTAACGAAATATAATGTAATAAACTTGTTTGTTTAGCAGACAACACCTTCACTTTGATACTTATTTTCTCAAAAACCATTGAATCGATTTTAAAAACTGATACTTTTCAAAAAGATAATTTGATAAGGTTCAAAATGATCTGACACTTAATACCCTTTTCTATTTAAAATTTCATGGGCGAAACTCACCCCCGATAGAGGGATAAACAGACAAGGTTGAAAATATCGGAAAAACGTTTCCCCCTCGCAATATAAATTGACGTGGGCGAACGATTTTTTTTTTTTAGATTACAGGAAAATAAAAAGTCTTGACGCAGCTAATGCGTTATGGAAGTGAATTTACATAAAAATGTTTTTTTTAATAGCAAACATGTCTTTTTTTTTTGTAATGAAAGCAGATATCAAATGTGGTTACCAGTCTAACCTATCTTATAGTGGAAACAATGTAGCATATTTCATCAAAATAACTTTATTGTTTGAAAATGTACAAACAGTTTCCGAAAATAAACTGAAACTGTTCCCGAAAAAACTGGTTTCCTCGTCCACGAACCTTAGTTAATAGCGAATTGAGTTATTAAAATTTGAAGCATTTAATGGACATTCGCTACCAAAACGCACTTACCGCCTCCAGAATTTCCTTTCTCACAAACATTTATTATATTTCGATGAAAAATGCAAAAATGCATAAGAAGTGTTCGATTTAAAGAAGAAAATTTGTGTCAACAACGATTTATGAACCACTCTGTGATTGTAAAATGAAATTTATAAGATGCAGCTTAAGACAACATATAATTATCATATACATTTTTTTCATATCTTGTATATTAACGAATATATTGAGCTTTTTTCTACGATAACTCTCTAAAAAATATAGACTATTAAACCATATACTCTAACTAAAACTACTGCCACCTAAGGGTACTGGGTTCGATCCCAGGGTACTCCCTTCACTTTTTCAGTACCTGTAACATTAACATCAACCGAGGTTCTGGCATTGTATTTGAGCAAGTGGAATGTCTGCACGTTCCGCCCTTCGGAGGGGGCGTAAAGCCGTGGGTCCCGTGTCCATGCGATGTTGGGCACGTCAAAGACCCTACCCTCCTTACAAAAAGGCAGGGGTTCGGCAAAATTTCCAGGATAGTCAGGTGAAAGTGCTCCCTGGTGTCGGTGATTGGCCATGACGTTAAAGAAGCAAAACACACACACACACACACACACATACTGCCAAATGAATTTTCTGGAAATATTTGAGTAATATTAACTAAGGTCTGGACGCAACAAGTCCGTTATGGTAGCGAATTTTCATAGAACTGTTTTTACTGTTAAATATGTTTTTTTAAGAAAGACATGAAATTTAGTATATAGGGTAACCTTTAGTGTAGAAACAATGTACTGTATTTCATCAAAGTTACTGTTGGTCTGAAAAAGTACAAAAATTTTCCGAAGGAAATCAAAAATTTTTCCAAAAATTTGCTGGCCAACGAGCCTATCCACGTAATATACACAAAAACTACGCCAGCCAAGATACAATTATTCACAGAAAGCTTTCTGACAGAAATTTAAAAAATGTTTACATGAAGATTTGTAAAAAAATCTGTTTAATGAAAGTTCGCCTTTTTTACGACTGGTTAAGTAATTTGAGTCATGCATTTCGATTTTTTTGACTAATAATATAAATGAAAACCTCCCTAAATGCGTCATTTTCATGGCACTTCGATTGCCATTGGTAAAAAAGATGTATCACAATTTTTGATAGTTCCAAAATGTAACAGGTTGACAAACAATTGAAATAACTCGAAAACAATGGCCGATTTCAATTATTTCTCCTTACAAGCATTTATTAAAATTTAATGGAACATGGGGGTGTTCCATTAAAAAAAAAAAAGAAAACTTGTATCACTGACCGACGACCAGCCTGTGATTGTCAACATAATTTTATAAGATGCAGCTCAAAACACCCTATAACTTTATAATATTTTCCCGTACCTTGTATAATAACACATATATTCACAGTAAAAATGCATCACCCTGTATATATGTAAACATGTAAAAACTGAAATTGACCCCGAAGGGCCTAGTTTGCATTCCTTTGAAGAAATAAAAAGTTCGTGACGCAGCAAGTGCGTTATGGTAGTGAATTTTCATTTAAATGTTTTTAATAGCAAATATGTGTGTTTTTTTTTTCAAAAGCAGGCATCAACTGTGATTACCAGTATAACATATAAAGTAAAAACAATGTGCCATGTTTCATCAAAATAACTTTATTGTTTGAAATCGTACAAATAGTTCCGAAAGTAAACTTAAAGTGTAACTGAAAAAATCCGTTTCTTGGTCAACCTTATAGTTTAATAGCAAATTGAGATTTTCAAATATGAAGCATTTAATCAAAATGCGCTACTATAACGCACTTGCTGCGTCCAGAATTTCTTTACTTACAAATATGCATTATATTTCGATGGAAAATGCAAAAATGCAATAACATAAGACGTGTTCGACTAAAAAAAAAAATTTACATCACCAACGACTTATGAGCCACCCTGTGATTGTAAAAATAATTTTTCAAGATGTAGCTCAAGACACCCTATAATTAATGTATACAATTTTTTTTCATATGTTGTAGAATAACGGATATATTGAGCTTTATTGATTTTTTTACGAAAATTCGACAAACGTTATATACCATTAAACGATAAACTCTATAGCTAAGACTATTGCCAAGCATCAGAGAAAGGGTCTATTTGAAATGAATTTTTTGGAAACATTTTAGTAAAATGAAGGACAATGACGGTTGAAACTAAGACTTCAGGGTTTGTCAAACATTATTCTTGAGACATTTTCTTTCCATAGCCCGTATTAGATTAAAGTTCTTTGCCTAAATGTTGCCAATTTTGACGTTTTAAATTGTCACTTTGACGTTTTGAGGAAAACCCCAATTTATTTTTCTTTAAATGCCCATAACTTTTTGTCTTTTGACCTACAGCGCTAAATTTTGGTAGGTAATTTACCTAAAGCAATATAAAACGATGTACCAAATTTGGTTGCCCTTACTTTGTTACTTCCAGAGATATAAATTTTTTTCTTAAGAAAACACAAAATTTTTCGGGAAAACCTCGGCCGATTTTCCTGGCTAACGAACTTATCCAAGCCACTTACAAAAGGAAGGTATTCACCAATTTTTTTCAAAATCGGCCAATTATTTTTTTAGTTATCGGTGTAATACATACACACACACAAATATATATATATATATATATATATATATATATATATATATATATATATATATATATATATATATATATATATATATATATATATATATAATTTTGATGCCGTCTTCTCCACCGCCATAATTAATACAATCGTTAGTTAAACAGCGTCCTGTAAATTATTACTAATAAAAATGTGTCGAGTCGCATTAATGGTAGGCTGATTATTCTTGACGCTAATGGAGACTATTGATTACACGATCCAATTGTATTAATTAATTTAATTATTAGTCTTTTTTTGTGTATATAAGCGATTATAATGTAATGCGCCTTTGTCCTCCCTCTCCATTTTGTCTAGTCTGGTTTTTCAAGTAACGCTACATTTGTGTAGCTTTATGAATCATGTATTCGACGAATTAAAATAGATGATGCACTATATGAGATATACTTAGCCAAAGCTCGCGTACCGAAATAATTAAATTTACCATGCTTTGATCACTGTTTAAAAGTAACCACATAAGTAGCGAACTATATCGAATTGAAATTTTAAGGCATTTATAACATTTAAATTGACTTTTAGAACTTGCATTTAAGGAAGTATATATATATATATATATATATATATATATATATATATATATATATATATATATATATATATATATATATATATATATATATATATATATATATGTATATGTATATGTATCACACCGATAACTCAAAAAGTAATGGGCCGATTTTGATAAAATTTGGCATGTACCTTCCTTTTGTAAATGGCTTGGATAAGTTCGTTAGTCAGGAAAATCGGGTGAGGTTTTCCGGGAAAATTTTGAGTTTTCATTCGAAAAAATGTTTATCTCAAATTTGGTTACCTGTATAGCCTTTATAGTAAAAACAATGTGCCATGTTTAATCAAAATAACTTTATTGTGTGAAAATGTACAAAAATTTCCAAAAGTAAACTTAAAGTGTTCCCGAAAAAACACGTTTCTTGGTCAACCTTATAGGTTAATAGCAAATTGAGCTGTTCAAATATGATACATTTGATCAAAATTAGCTACCTTAACGCACTTGCTGCGTCCAGAATTTCTTTTCTTACAAACATGCATTATATTTCGATGGAAAATGCAAAAATGCAATAGCATAAGGCGTGTTTGATTTAAAAAAAAAAAGGAAATTTGTATCACCAACGACTTATGGGCCACCCTGTGATTGTAGAAATATTATTTTAAGATGTAGCTCAAGACACCCTATAATTAATATATACAAAAATTTTTCATATCTTATATAATAACGGATATATTGAGCTTTATTGATTTTTTACGAAAATTCGACAAAAATTATATATCATTAAACGATAAACTCTATAGCTAAGACTACTGCCAAGCATCAGAGAAAAGGTCTATTTGAAATGAATTTTGTGGAAACATTTTAGTAAAATGAAGGACAATGACGGTTGAAACTAAGACTTCAGGGTTTGTAAAACATTTTTCTCGAGACATTTTATTTCTATAGCCCGTATTAGATTCAAGTTATTTGCCTAAATGTTGCCAATTTTGACATTTTAAATCGCCACTTTGACGTTTTGAGGAAAACCCCAATTTATTTTTCTTTAAATGCCTATAACTTTTTTGTCTTTTGACCTACATAGCTAAATTTTGGTAGGTAACTTACCTATAAGGATGCGTACCAAATTTGGTTGCCCTTACTTTGTTAATTCCGGAGATATACATTCTTTCGAAAGAAAACACCAAATTTTCCGGGAAAACCTGGGCAGATTTTTCTGGCTAACGAACTTATCCAAGCCATTTGCAAAAGGAATTTTTTCACCAAATTTAATCAAAATCGGCCCATTATTTTTTGAGTTATCGGTGTGATACATATATATATATATATATATATATATATATATATATATATATATATATATATATATATATATATATATATATATATATATAACATATAAAAATTGAAACTAACCCCGGATATGTTTTCTGGGGGGCCTAATTAGCGCTCATTTGAAGAAATTTTTTCAAAATTCAAAAGTCGGGATCTTCTCATTAGTGAATTTTTTTAAAGAAAATTCACTAAAAAAGCTATGATAACCAAATATGGTAGGTAGGTTTACGATGTAAAAAGTAAACCACACACCAAGACTTCTGTGTTACAAGAAAAAAAAGTTATATATATATATATATATATATATATATATATATATATATATATATATATATATATATATATATATATCACATTTTTTTGAGTTATCACACCGATAACTCAAAAAATAATGGGCTGATTTTGATTAAATTTGGTCAATACCTTCTTTTTGCAAATGGCTTCGATAAGTTAGTTAGTCAGGAAAATCGGCCCAGGTCTTTTATTTCGAAAAAAAATTATATCCCTAATTAACAAAGCAATGGCAACCAAATTTGGTACGCGGGTTTATATCCTTATAGGTAAGTTACCTAAATTTAGCTCAGTAGGTAAAAAGACAAAAAAGTTATAGGCATTTAAATAAAAATTAATTGGGGTTTTCATCAAAACGTCAAAGTTACGATGTAAAACGTCAAAATTGACAACATTTAGGCAAAGGACTTGAATCTAATACGGGCTATGGAACGAAAATGTCTCAAGAAGAATGTTTTACAAACCCTGAAGTCTTAGTTTCAACCGTCATTGTCCTTCATTTTACTAAAATGTTTCCATAAAATTCATTTCAAATAGACCCTTTCTCTGATGCTTGACAGTAGCCTTAGCTATAGAGTTTATCGTTTAATGGTATATAATTTTTGTCAAATTTTCAAAAAAAAATCAATAAAGCTTAATATATCCGTTATTATACAAGATATAAAAAAAATTGTATGCATTAATTATAGGGTGTCTTGAGGTACATCTTAAAAAATATTTCTACAATCACAGGATGGCCCATAAGTCGTTGGTGATACAAATTCTCTTTTTTTTTAATCAAACACGCCTTATGTTATTGCATTTTTGCATTTTCCATCGAAATATAATGCATGTTTGTAAGAAAAGAAATTCTGGACGCACCAAGTGCGTTATGGTAGCGAATTTTGATCAAATAATTCATATTTGAATAGCTCAATTTGCTATTAACCTATAAGGTTGACCAAGAAACGAATTTTTCGGGAACACTTTAAGTTTACTTTTGGAAATTTTTGTACATTTTCAAACAATTAAGTTATTTTAATCAAACATGGCACATTGTTTTTACTATAAAGGCTATACAGGTAACCAAATTTGATGCCTGCTTTCTAAAAACACACACACACATATTTGCTATTAAAAACATTTTAATGAAAAATCTTTACCATAACCAGGCTTTTTTTATACTTAGTGCGATAAATGTCAGCAATTTTCTCAGCACTGTGCTATAAATTTCATAAAAAAATTTTACACCGTCAAGGTTTGTTTTTCTTTCTTGCGATGTTGCCTAATTAAAGCTCGACATTGATTTAAAAAAAAACATTTTTTTAAAACAAAGTTGGTCACGGCTGCTTCAAACCACACCTTCATAAGATGAGGATAACGGACAACCCGTTCTGTGATTGCGCTGGGACAAGTATCTGTAATCTTGACCATATGTTTTTTCAATTGCCCAAAATATAATCAAGAAAGAACTGTAATGTTCATAAATCTATTAGTTACGCAACAAAACCGGAGTCTCTGGAAGAATTACGACGACGCATTGTTGAAGAATGCCGTCTAATAACTCCACAAATGCTCTAGAATGTCAGAGCTCGTTTTGAACAAAATTTGTACTTTTGTATGAAAGCTGGTGGTCAACAATTTGAACACTTACTTAACTGAATAAACATTTTTAAACGTTTGGTTTTGTTTTTTAGTTTTTTTTCAACGAAAAATTGACTAATTAGTGCATTTCTTATCACAATGAATGAAATACGTTCTTGCACCCCCAACTGTGAATAATTTTTAAACGAGTTAATAAAACTTCCAAAAAAATTAGTGTGCTGAATTCAGAAACGAAAGAGCTTTCAAATGATGTAACACCCGACCCATGTTCCCTATTTAACATATAAGGGTTGTTATCACCACCCTTAAGGGGTTGATGTGACAATGTTGAGTTTTATGTCAAAGCATGTCCCACTCAATATTAAAATTGACGTGTTTCAGCGTTTCTTAATAAAAAATTCTCTAAGCGCAAATCGGTCTGTTTCGTTTTCAATGCGCCACCCTATATAACTAAGTTAAGTGGTTCCAAGTGATTTTATTTTCATAACACGATACAGTCCATTTCAATGCGTAACCGCCGTAACTACAATCCACGAACCAGACACACTCCTCATAAGTGACTTTTTTTCAAAGGAAATTCACTAAAAAAAACTCTGGACGCAGCAAGTGCGTTATGGTAGTGAATTTTCATAAAAATGTTTTTAATTGCAAATATGTGTGTTTCCTTTTTAAGAAAGCAGGCATCAATTTTGGTTACCAGTATAACCTATATAGTAAAAACAATGTGCCATGTTTCATAAAAATAACTTTATTGTGTGAAAATGTACAAAAATTTCCAAAAGCAAACTTAAAGTGTTCCCGGAAAAACTCGTTTCTTGGTCAACCTTATAGGTTAATAGCAAATTGAGCTATTCAAATTTGAAGCATTTAATGAAAATTTGCTACCATAACGCACTTGCTGCGTCCCGAATTTCTTTTCTTACAAACATGCATCGCTGAAAAATTCAAAAATGCAATAACATAAGGCGTTTGATTTTAAAAAAAAAAGAAGAAAATTTGTATCACCAACGACTTATGGGCCATCCTGTGATTGTAGAAATATTTTTTTAAGATGTAGCTTAAGACACCCTATAATTAATATATACAAATTTTCTTCATATCTTGTATAATAACGGATATATTGAGCTTTATTGATTTTTGACGAAAATTCGACAAAAATTATATACCATTAAACGATAAACTCTAAAGCTAAGGCTACTGCCAAGCATCAGAGAAAGGGTCTATTTGAAATGAATTTTCTGGAAACATTTTAGTAAAATGAAGGACAATGACGGTTGAAACTAAGACTTCAGAGTTTGTAAAACATCCTTCTTGAGACATTTGATTTCCATATCCCGTATTAGATTCAAGTTCTTTGCCTAAATGTTGCCGATTTTGACGTTTTAAATCGCAACTTTGACGTTTTGAGGAAAACTCCAATTTATTTTTCTTTAAATGCCTATAACTTTTTTGTCTTTTGACATACATAGCTAAATTTTGGTAGGTAGATTACCTATAAGGATATTAACTAGCGTACCAAATTTGGTTGCCCTTACTTTGTTAATTCCGGAGATATAAATTTTTTTCGAAAGAAAACACAAAATTTTCCGGGAAAACCTGGTCAGATTTTCCTGGCTAACGAACTTATCCAAGCCATTTGCAAAAGAAATTTTTCCACCAAATTTAGTCAAAATCGGCCTATTATTTTTTGAGTTATCGGTGTGATACATATATATATATATATATATATATATATATATATATATATATATATATATATATATATATATATATATATATAAACATATAAAAATTGAAACTGACCCCGGATATGTGTTCTAGGGGGCCTAGTTCGCGGTCATTTGAAGAAATTTTTTCAAAATTCAAAAGTCGGGATCTCCTCATTAGTGAATTTTTTTTAAGAAAATTCACTAAAACGTATCGACTTAGGAATTATCCTGTATAATATCCTTTTTTAATGTAATCAATCGATACCAATACCTTATATGAGAACAGCTTTAACAGAGTGTTCGGCTTGCGAAGGAGACACCTATGTTTGTTCAAAGAAAAAGCTGAAGTGTCGAGTGTATTACTTGCGACACACTTTCTAGAGGTCAGGTATTCATTGCTGCATTGCTGTCATTTAGTTCTCCGCTGTGGCTTATACATAATATACATAACATATACAAAACATCCATATATCACCTGGTAGGTGTAAAAGTTTTAACAAGGGGCGTAATATATTTATACAGGATTCGTATAATATATTCTCATTAGCGCTCAGCATTCGTAACGTGTTACATGACCCGCTGATGATGTGTGAAATGAGTAAATGTGAATGCTGAGATGTTAGCTGTCAAAAACTTTAACAAAAGTACTCATGCGGAGTAGGAGCACTTATACACGAAGGCATAAATAAATTCAGTATAAATAACCGCCCGTAAATAGAGTACACCTTTAATTTTATTGCCTTAAATTATAAAATATGTTTATTCAATAAGTCTCGGACTTGTGATGAATGAACCTAATTTATATACCTACTTGGATCGAAAACTGGCTCAGAGCGCTTCACATCCTTTTGACATGACAAAAAATTTATTTTCTCTTCCATTTTTTTCTTCTAATGTTTCACCCAATACATTTATTTACAATCAATTCTGATCTTTTTAATGATACTTTTTCAACTTCAATTTTTCCTTGACTGTACATATTTTTGCCGAAATTGTAAATTTTGTATGAGAGACAAAAATTTCATTTTTTTTTTTCATTATTTCGTAGTTTACAATATTTACTGGGTTTTTAAGTAAATCATCGTAAAATAAAACGCCTATGGCAAGATAATAACTTGGAGATTTTCAGAAAAAAATTAATGCGAGAAGGTGCTTAGCCTAAAACGTGTCCCCTTCAAAAGGTTCCGCGCAGGCATGGTAATTACAGGTGTTTTAATAAACCAATTTAAAGGTCATTGACATATTCTCTGGTTATTAAGATGGCACAATGTATATACCAAATTTACAAAGTTACAAAGTGTTCAAAATATGGTTATCACTGTTATTCAGTATTCACTCACCTACCTCAAAATTTAGCATTTGATCCAACGCCCTTAGATTTATAGGACCCTGGTGAAATACTGGTACATTTAAAAGACAATTTAAGAAAAGTTAATTACTTAACTGAACGGAATCTAGTTATCATAATCTACATAATAGAATGCCAGGCTCTGTATTTTTATTTTAGCGTTTTAATACAGTACGAGAGCAAATACCTTATAGGATCCCTGTAAAATGGTAGTCTTGAGGCAGTGAGAAAAAAGGAATCTGGTAGAGTTATAAGACACAATAATGTACCACAAAAACAATTTAACGGTGTTTATTTGGCCTCCTTGTGAAGCCAAAAAAAAAAATTCAAGTGGATGACAGTAAAACACACGTAATTTAGAGATGTTATGAAATATACAGAAGGTCCAAGATAAGGAGCGCCACTATGGGGATCTCCAAAACGGTAGCAGATACGGACTAGCTTAAATGGGAGGAAAGTTGCGCACTCAAAAACCCAACAAAATGGCGGTTAGACATCTCCGAATTTTTTTATCGGAAACATTGTATTATCGGCAGTCAAACTAACTGTTTTAAGTGCAGAATGAAAGTTTATCACTTACTCTTTGAAAGATTAGAGGAAAGTATCTGAGGCCTTGAATTGTTCCTACAGTATACTATTCAAAATTCTCAAGAAACACAAATACAAAGCCTCCAAGATTCAGCCTGTACAAAACCTACATGAAGGTGGTGCTGCACGAAGATATCATTTTTGTCAGTGGTCAATTGAGAACTGCAGTAATAATTCAAATTTGTTGGGAAGTATCATCTGGAGTGACGAGACAGATTTCTCCAACAAACAGAAATTTAACAGAAAGAATACCCACGTCTGGAGCAGAAATTCACCACATGTAACAATACCCATTGAAACTCAAGCAAGGTTTTCAACGAATGTTTGGTGTGCTGTTACAAAAGATAGGATCTATGGCCCTTATTTCTACGAAAGAACACTGACAGCTGCTAGATATTTGGAATTATTAGGAAGTGTAATTCCAAATGTAATGGATGATATTGCGCCTTGAGTAGAGTTAGTGGCAAAATGTTCCAACATGATGTTACGCCGCCACATAGGAGCGAAAATGTTCAACTGTATCTAAGACAACAGTTTTACACCTGGATTGGCCCTGGAGGTACAGTTGAGTGTCCCCCAAGATCGCCCGATTAAACCCCATTGGACTGTCCAATATGGAGTACAATAAAGGACGATGTTTACGCATTAAGAGTAGATAGTCTGGACGAATTGAAGGTAAAAATCGCGAATGCAGTCAACAGAATTTCTGTACAAACCTTTCAGAGAATACAGTCTACTATATTGAAGATAGCAGTATTATGCATGAACCACAACGGCTGGCATTTTGAGCAATATTTGTAAGCATTTATTCGTTCTTGAAATGAAATTCAGTTTTAAATATGTATGTATCTTTGTACAGCGGCTCGCCCGAGTCGATTAAACGCAAAATATTAATACCGTTCCATTAAAAAAAAATGAGGTTATGTCCATAGATTTGACAGTTCTTGTGCAGTCTAAATATCCGTGATATATTCAGAAGCGGCGTGTCCAGTTGGTAAACTTTGCCCATTTAAAAGTTTACCAACTGGACACGCCGCTTCTGAATATATCACGGATATCTAGATTGCACAAGAACTCTCAAATCTGTGGACATAACCTCATTTTTTTTTAATGGAACGGTATTAATATTTTGCGTTTAATCGACTCGGGCGAGCCGCTGTACAAAAATACATACATACTTCGTAGCTCAAATAATAACGAAGATAGCTATTGTTCCCGATTTTCGTAAACACCTACAATTGGCAACGTTTGGAATCAAGTTATCTTCGGAATATTGTACTGGGATGGAAAGACTATTATGTGTACGTATAGAATGGCTTGCCATGAGTTGATTGATTGCAACATATTCATATCGTTCTATTTAAAAAAAAAGAGGTTATATCAACAGATTTGAGAGTTGTTGTGCAATCTGGATATCCGTGACATATTCAGAAGCGGCGTGTCCAGTAGGTCAACTTTGCCCATTTTACCGACTTCGTACCGCAAATAATAACGAAGATAGATGTTGTTCCCGATTTCCGTAAACAGCCTATATATATATATATATATATATATATATATATATATATATATATATATATATATATATATATATATATATATATATATATATATATATATATATATATATATATAGGTATTCTTATTATTATTATTTTATGACAGTGAACTGTATATAGTTCACTGATTTATGGTTACTAGCTGAAGAAATGTTTCAAATGTCTAAAGTTGTGATCTCGTCATAAGCGAATTTTTTTCCATGCAAATTCATTAAAATAAAATTTCTACGCTTATTTGCTAAAAAATAGCACTTCTACAAAAATTGGTTACAAAATTTTACGTAAAAAGTTCTATAAAATATTTTGCTTTTTGCTTTTACCTAAACATTTTTTTTCCTCGAAAATTCATTACCTAAAACATTATTTTTCGCGAAATTCGTATAAAAAATGTTGACTAAAACTTCGCCTAAATATCTTTCACACAATAATTTGAAACAAATTTTTCATTTTGTTTCAAGACAATTATAAACAATTTTTTTCAAGGAACTTTCGTTAACAAGTTTAAGAAAAATCTGATCATATAACTTTAAAAAAAAAGAATAAAGAAACTCTGGACGCAGCAAGTGCGTTATAGAAGTGAATTATCATAAAAATGTTTTTAATAGAAAACATGTCTCTCTAATGCAAGCAGGCATCAATCTGGTTACCGGTATAGCCTATATAGTAGAAACAATGTACCATATTTTATCAAAATAACTTATTTTCTCCGAAAATAAACTTAAAATGTTTCCGAGAAAACTGGTTTCCTAGCCAACAAACCTGCTTAATAGCAAATTGAGTTATTAAAATTTGAAACATTTAATGAAAATTCGCTACCAAAACGCACTTACTGCGCCTCGATTTTTTCTTACAAACATACATTATATTTCAATAAAAAAATGTAACAATGCAATAATATAAGGGTGTTCGAAAAAAAAGTAGATATTACCAATGACTTATGGGCCACCTTGCGATTGTCAAAATAATTTTATAAGATGCAGCTCAAGACACCCTATAATTAACCTGTACAACTTTGTCTCGCAACTTGAATAATAACAATTATATTGAGCCGTAGAACTGCTTCACCCTGTATATCTGTAAACAGATAAAAACTGAAACTAGGCTCAGATATGGATTCCCGGGGGCCTAGTTTGCGCTCATTTGAAGAAATCTTTTTGAAATTCAAAAGTCGCGGTCTCCTCACTAATGAATTTTTTCTACCAAACTTAGCTAAACATTATAGATCGTTAAACAGTAGACTTAACTAAAGCTACCGTCAAAGCATTAGAGAAAGGGACAATGACGGTTGAAACTGAAACTTAAGGGTTTGCAGAACACGCTTCGTGCGACATTTTCTTGACATAATGCGTATTTGTTTCAGGTTCTTTGCCTAAATGTTGCCAATTTTGACGTTTCAAATCGCGACTTTAATCCCATTTTTTTAAATGCCCAAAACTTTTTTGCCTTTTAACTTACAGACGTAAATTTTGGTACTATTTATAATACAAACACGCGTACCAAATTTGGTTGCCCTTGTCTTATTTTCGGAGAATTTCCGAAAGAAAACACAACAATATCCGGGAAAACGTGGGCTGATTTTCCTGGCTAACGAACTTATCCAAGCCACTTGCAAAAGGAAGGTACTCAAAAAATGTTATTAAAATCGGCCCATTATTTTTTGAGTTATCGGTGTGATACATATATACAGGCTGATCCGTAATTGTATGTCGCAAAGTGCATTACGGCAATTAGCATGAAAAAATATGATATCTTTAACAAATTTGTGGCAATGGTATTTCGTTACTTTATGGGGAAGAAATTGCACAGATCCCGTAAACTGCAGTTATCTCGAAAATTAATCTCATACAAAATAATCACAAGAGACCTTTTTCGTAGCCAATAGACTACTTTTTTTCAAAAAATATACAGACACAAAAAGCGCCATTTATAATTTTTTTTGATCTAAAGATGACATCACAATCCCTGTTACTACGCCACTGGGCGTTTTATGTTTTTGAAACAATTAATAAATTGAGTCTTCTAGTGACCTTTATTACGCCAGCAGATTTCAAGTTCTTATTCGGAACCATTTCAGAATTATCATAAAATTTCTAATTTTTCTTAAGAATTTTCCAGGGCCGTAACATATAAAAACCGAAACTGACCCTGGATATGAGTTTTAGGGGACCTAGTTTGCGCTCATTTGAAGAAATTTTTTCAAAATTCAAAAGTCGGGATCTCCTCATTAGCGAAATTTTTTAAAGAAAATTCACTCAAAGCCACTTCTGTCCATATATCAAATTGGTTCGTATAATTAGACTCTTATTATAAATAAAAAATGATAGTTTTTAAAAACTTATGATTTGCTCAAAATGCTTAAAAATCTATTACTAGATTTTTACATTGCACGGGAGAGTTGTTAGTTGCCATGGCCAACTGTGAGTATTAAAACTCTTTATCTGAAAATAACACAACCCTGTTATAAGTAGACTCCAAATAAAATTAAATCACTCTATATAAATAAAATTTAATTTTGTGTGTGAAAAACGTATATAATAGGGTACCTCATTCGGATGTAATGGGATTCGAGATCGTGTTTGTAACAATATTTCCGGGACAGTTATGGTCCTTTCAGAATATACGGTTATCGTGAATCCGTTCAATCCCCATCGGCCAACCCTGGTCATATGATGGCCATAAATTTAAAACAACTCCCCGGCGAGGAACACACTTCAAATAACTGTCTCCATGGGAGGAAAAGTTAGTCCACTTGACTTTATGGTACTCGCAGAGTGTCGTGCATTATGGTGTTATAATTTATCTGCAAATACGGATTAGGGATTATAAAATAATGATTAACTCAAAAACACATGTACGTTGGATGGCCAGAAAAACAAATTCCCTCTATTAAAAAACACTCTTGCAAAGTGGGTTAGCTGTTGGAGGTTGATATTTCAGAAATGGCCAGGTACATACCCAAATGCAACAAATGAAGAAAAATAGTCAAGATTACAACAAAAGGTTAGACAGAGCAAGTGCGTTATGGGAGCGAATTTACCTAAAAATGCTTTTAATGTCAACGTATTCTTTTTTTAAACGGGACATTAAATTTGATAGTTAGTATAACCTTTATAGTGACATATTTGATAAAAAAACTTTCTTGCGGATAGGAAAACTAAAAATTTTCCCGAAAAAATAAAACTGGTCTGATTTTCCTGGCCAATGTACCTACTTCAGAAATTTGCACATAAATTACACCTGCCACAGAAAGCTTTGGGAGAAAATTTTAAAAAATTTTACATGAAAATTTACAATTTCTTTCACTAAAATTCGCAATTTGTTACAATTATTGGCTTAAGTAATCTTACACGAAACTTATATAAAAAACTTTTTACGAAAATTTGCTAAAACGTTTCTTGCACAAAAATATGCTAAATAGTTTCTTTTCACGAAAATTTAAAACACTTTTTCACGTTAATTCACAATCGATTTTAGTAAATTTTAGTTAAAAAATTCACTAATGAGGAGATCGCGACTTTTGAATTTTGAAAAAAATTCCTGAAATGAGCGCGATTTAGGACCCGTAAAACCCAAATCCGAGGTCGGTTACAGACTTTATATATATATATATATATATATATATATATATATATATATATATATATATATATATATATATATATATATATATATATATATACAGGTGTCCCACGTAGACCTTCCATTAGCCGTTTCTGGAGTACGGCTCACAATTGAATTCTTTAAATTCGCGCACGCGGGTTTCTCAAAATTTCCAGTTCACTGAAAATATTGACGTTAGTATGGGATTTCCGGTTATACCGGAAGTGGACGTCAACTTTCTTATTTCAAATGGAAGATGGTGTTTATGGTTCTGGATTGCTCGTCAAATTTTATGGTAGGTTTTACTAACATGTTATGTCGTTTTTCTCAACCATTTTCGAGATATTTGACTTTTTTTTTAAAGATTTATTAAAAAACAATGTCACATTTACACACTTGTATCTCTTTTATTTTTCAACCTAAAGAGTTGAAATTTTAAAATGCAAATTCTAAAATGCCACGAAATATTTGGAATTTACTAAAGCTAGTAGAAGTTAGACAGGGTGTATGAAATAGACCGGTCAATCGAACACCCTATATTTTATAACGTTAGTTCATGTACTTTTTATTGTTCTTTCGATTGGTATCAGCATTCCCTATACCTAAGTCCCAAGGATTTGAAGATATTTAAACATTATTTGCGATAAGAAATAATTATTAGTCAGTTTATCAGGCTACCTAGGAGATGAAAATTTTAAACGTCATCTTTCGACATAAGTAAAATATGCGACGACTTTTGAATATAACTTTTATTTACGAGGAGTATAATCGAATTATTAACAGAAGATGTCGTGTGGTTGCAAAGAGATTTCCACATAAACACAGATCAACTCGTTCCATGATCATAATACTACTAACAATCTCTAAGAATGGAGTGTTTCGTCCAAAATGCAATAAAATAAAGGGGTGTTCTATTAAAAAAAGAAAGTGTGTATCACCAACGACTTATGGGCCGCCCTGTGATTGTCAAAATAAGTCTATAAGATGCAGCTCGAGATACTATAATTAATGTAAACACTTTTTTTGTCATATCTTGTATAATAACGGTTGTATTGAGCTTTGCCGTAGAAAAGCGTCATCCTGTAAATGTGTCAATAGACAAAAACGGAAACTGACCCCGTATATGGGTTTTTGGGGTTTTAGTTCGCGCTCTTTTGAAGAAATCTTTTTAAAATTCATTTGTCGCGGTCTTCTCAATAACGATTTTTTTCTACGAAAATTTGCTAAAATCTAGACTATTAAACCATAAACTCTATAGCTGAAACTACTGCCGAAGCATCAGAAAGAGGGTCTATTTGAAATGGATTTTCTGAAAATATTTTAGTAAAATGAAGCACAATGATATTTGAAGCTGAATCTTAAGGCTTTGTAAAACACACTTCTTACGACATATCGTCTACATAATCCGTATTTATTCCAAACTCGTTGTCTGAAAATTGCTAATTTTGTCGTTTCAAATCGCGACTTTGACCTTTAAAGAAGAAAAATTAACAAATTTTCAAAATATTTTTTCTGCTACTTCCTGACGTTTTTGTGTCAAGTAAACTTAACCATTGTATGTAATATTCAATTGGTTTTGTTAACCACATAAAATATTTTGTTCTTGTGCTTTCCTCTGATCACCAGTGGCACCCAATTTTTTTTCTTAAAATGCCTATAACTTTTTTTCCTTTCAACTTAGAGATCTTGTTTTTGGCACGTAGGGTAAGTTGGATAGTAGAAACGTATACGCTAAATTTGGCTGTAATGGCTGTGTTATTTGCGTAGATACAAAAATTTTCCAAACGAAAACCCAAAATTTTTCCGGAAAAACTGGTCCGATTTTTTTGTTAACGAACGTATCCAAGCCGCTTACAAAAGGAAGGTACGTACCAAATTTCATTAAAATCGGCCCATTATTTTTTGTGTTATCGATATATACTGGGTGGTCCATTTCGCAGGAAACGCTCATTTTCACCCATTAATATCAGTTTTATGAAAATGTGTGTTTAACAAAATTTGTTGACACCAAATCACAGCACACCCTGAAAATATTTTGTACTGTACAGAGTGATCACTCTTCCCGTGGCAGACTGAACATGCATTTTTTTTAAAATGGAACGCCCGGTATATTTTTCATTTTTCGAATTCGTCTAGACAAATGCTACAAATTGATATAGCATATGATGCGTCTAACTTGTCAAATTTTCGATATATTCAGTTTTTTGTGTAAAAATGGTGGTGTTTTGAGTGGGCTGTGGATGAGTTATTTAGAGGTACCAACAAAGTTTGTTTAGTGAGAAGTGAACTACCTTAAACGGACTTTCTAGTGCAGTCAACAGAGAGCGCACTTGCCTTAACAGTATACAGTGTGATCACTTTTTGAAAAAAAAAATTTTTAATTTTAAATGACATTCCCTTTTTTTATTTCACAATTGGGTCAACAATTAAATAACAAATTTTTTTTATTGGGCACACATGGCACGGTAAGCTCATAGTTTTCGAGATATTGCGATTTAAACTTGTAAAATACAGATTTGTTAATTATGCTATAACGTAAGTATCATCTGAGCTTTGAAATAACAATATAACATACAAATTGCAACAAATTCTAACATAATATGTTTACTGCAGTCAAATGAATTTCTCATATACCACTGCTTGCTACTTACTACCGCTAATATTCTTACACAATTATTATTTTACAAAATCACAAGTTACCTATGGTGTAATAACGCTGACATTTCAATCAAACCAACTGTCAGAACGCTAAACATTGCTTACGGTAAAGTCCGTCCGAGGTATTTCACTTTCCACTAAACAAACTTTGTTGGCAGCTCTAAATAACTCATCCACAGCCCACTCAAAACACCACCATTTTTACATAAAAAACTGAATATCGCAAAAATTTGACAAGTTAGACCCATCACATGCTATATCAATTTGTAGCATTTGTCGAGACGAATTTGAAAAATATACCGGGCGTTCCATTTAAAAAATGCATGTTCAGTCTGCCACGGGAAAAAAGATCACCCAGTATAGTGGAAAATATTTTCAGGGTGTGCTGTGATTTGGTGTCAACAAATTTTGTTAAACACACATTTTCATAAAACTGATATTAATGTGCAAAAATGAGCGTTTCCTTCGAAATGGACCACCCAGTGTATATATATATATATATATATATATATATATATATATATATATATATATATATATATATATATATATATATATGTGTGTGTGTGTATATATATATATATATATATATATATATATATATATATATATATATATATATATATATATATATATATATATATATATATATATATATATATATATATATATATATATATATATATATACAGGGTTTTTCACGATAGCCGTGCATTAGAAGTTTATAAAGTTCCCTGATATTATAAATTTTGAAATTTTGGCAGCGGTCATAATTCGTAATTGTCTTTTATTCTAAAATATTTTCAAGGTCACATCACTTCCGGTTAGACCGGAAGTAGTCATCAACTTTGCTAATTTAAATAGAATGCCCTATTTTTTATTGCATATTCAAATTCTCCATAAAATTTTGTGAAGATTTATATTAGGCTTTTCTATCCCTATCTTCAACTGTTTCAGAGATATTGTGATTTTTTTAAATTTTTTGAAACTTCTATCCTCATTTATAACACTTTGTATTTCACATGTTTTTAAAGATAAGAGCCTGGAATTTAGAATACTATAACTTCTAGGATGAAGCCTTCATATTACCTACCTAAAGTTTACCTGCATCATACAGAGTGTTTTAAATTTAAAGACAAACTTACACATATTCAATGTTGCAAAAGTCATTTTTTTCAAATAGTATACCCTGTATATTATTAAAAATTCGAGTTCTAAATTTAATTCTACACCGGTCTTATATAGGTTTTTCTATACCTATCTCTTACGAGTAACTTGCTACTAGAGTTTTTAGGTAACAAACTCATTTTCTAGTGAATATACATTACGCTGCAAAATAAAGGCAGCTGTGGCTGTCAGAAAACAGAATTTTGACAACATATAAATTCTAAAGCGTCATTTATATTTTAAAGTTAATCTGAGTGTGTTTGTATTAGTCAAGTTATAGAAATAATAAGCCAATAAAAATGCAGAATAGTGAAGAGTACTCTAATATGGATATTTTAAATTTATTTTATATTCATGGGGAATGCAATCGGATTGTAAGCAGAACATGCAGGATGTTTAACGAGAGGTATCCGACTCCATCACCAATGACTAGAGGAAAATTCGCAAGGATAGAGGAACGATTTAAATTGACTGGAACTGTCAAAACTACACGACATGATGCAAAGCCAGTAACTGAAAATGAAGATATTGAGATAAATGTTTTGGCTTATTTTCAAGTTTACCCGCGTAGCTACTCGAGCTTTGGAAATATCAAGTTCATCTGTGCATAGAATATTGAAAGCTCATAAAATGCACCCATATTCAAAAGTAGTACTACAAGGACTTCGATCTGGCGACCATTTAAAAAGAGTGGAATTCCGCGAACACATGTTCCTGAATATTCAACAGGATAAGAACTTTCTAAAATTATGTGGACCGACGAATCGAAATTTAGAAGGAAAGGAATTGTGAATAGGAAAAATAGTCATTTTTGGGCAAGTGAAAACCCTAATATATTTAGAGAAGGATGTTTTCAAACAAATTTTAGTTTTAATGTGCTTTGCATTGTTATGGAAAATAAGGTCTCTTATGAAATTTACGAAGAAAATATAAACGGTAAAAAGTATTTGGAACTATTAAGGGGATCTGTCCGTAATTTTCTGGCAAGGCTACCACTAGATATAGGGCAAAGCTGCTGGTATCACCTAGACGGAACGCCTGCCCACTTCACTGGTGCAGTTTACTGGCATTTAACGCAATTATTTGAAGACAGATGGATTGGGCCCAACGGTCCTTGGAGATGGCCTCCCCGCTCTCCTGATTTAACGCCGGCCAATTTTTATCTCTGGGGGCATATAAAAAGTCAAGCGTATGACACAACAGTGCAAAGTAGAGAGGATCTTTTAAATCGTGTAATTAGAGCTTTTAGAGATTTAGATCCAAATGAAATCAAAAGAGCTACTACGAATGAGATGAATCGTAGAATTTTGCCATGCCTTGACCATAGCATTTAAATTTGAATTAACTTTTTTTTGTCTTTGTTCACTTTTTTTGTTTATTGTTAATATATTTTTTTTTTATAATTTTAATATTTACAATAAATATTTTTATGAAATCATATCACTTTTGTTATCTGACTGACAACTACAGCTGTATTTGTTGTGTAGTCTAACGTGTACTCTTTAGAAGAGGAGGTTGTTACCTAAAAATGCTAATAACAAGCAACATATGGAAGATAAGTATAGAAAAACTTATATCAAACCGGTGTAGAATTAAATTTAGAACTCGAATGTTTAATAATATACAGGGTGTTCTATTTGAAAAAAAAAGAACTTTTGCAACGTTGAATATGTCTAAGTTAGTAACTAAATGTAGAACACTCTGTATGACACAGGTAAACTTAAGGCATATAATATGAAAGCTCCCTCCCACAAGTTACGAAATTCTAAATTGGAGCCTTTTATCTTTAAAAACATGTGAAATACAAACTATTAAAAATAAGGTTGCAAAATCACCGAAATGCAGAAAAATCACAATATCTTTGGAAAAGTTGAAGATAGGGATAGGAAAGTTTAATATAAATCTTCACAAAATTTTATGGAAAATTCGAATATGCAATAAAAAACAGGGCATTCTATTTAAATTAGCAAAGTAGATGACTACTTCCGGTCTAACCGGAAGTGATGTGACCTTGAAAATATTTTAGAATAAAAGACAATTACGAATTGTGACCGCTGCCAAAATTTCTAAATTTAAGCTATCAGGGAACTTCATAAACTTATAATGCATGGCTGTCGTGAAAAACCCTGTATATATATATATATATACAGATCTCCCCATTAGTGAATTTTTCGTTTTACGGAAAATACGCTAAAAATTTTGACAGATTTTTAATTGAGAATGAAATAAGGTATCCAAATCTTGAATAAAATAAAGGGTGTTATGTTTAACAAAATTAAGTCTGGGTCAAAACGGACAATTTGGATCCACACTGTATATATAAGTATTATTGAAGTCAGCTTTTTAAGCAACAAATTTTTGTCTGAAACTTGTTCCTCTATCAATAAAACACAAATTATGATCAATTTGCCTGAATTTTCCTTTAGCAAATATCATAAAAGGCAATTACTTTTAAACCCCAAACAGGCAACCAAACAATGGCTTGTCCATCAACTAAAATGGCAAGCTGGTAATATAAATAATAAAAATTTAAACCCACAAAAAACGCACACCTACATCAAACAGACTGTATGATGTTTTATTCAAGCTTTTCATTATGTAACATGTGACCTTTTAGAAGCCTGCCATTCGTAAAACCGAATTAGACAACTTGCTGAATTATCAATATTTTTGCAGTTCCGTCAATGATTAATAATTTTGTACAAGAATAACACTCGTTATCTTACAAACAAACAAATAATTATATAGCAGTTAATTTGTTTTTATATTAAAACAAAACAAATGCGAAACTAAAGAGCTTTTTATAAGTTGCTTTTATAAGCGAAATAATTGACACGATTTAATTACAAACTTGCAGGCTTTTATTTTTTAAATTGTTATACTGCATAAATAATTTAATTATATATCTACGGTTAATTACATACTTGAAAAATACAATATTTTATAGATGACCTTCCTCAACAAAATTGGCTAATTTATTTACTCTTCAGAGGTTGTGCAATAGAGAAATCGCCAAATATTACGTTTATGGTATCAGTTTAGTTAAATTTTAAAATTATTTTAATTTTTTTGACATTTTAGTGAATTTTCTTAAAAAAAATTCACTAATGAGGAGATCCCGACTTTTGAATTTTGAAAAATTTTCTTCAAATGAGCGCTATTTAGGACCCCCGAACCCAAATTCGAGGTCAGTTTCAGACTTTATATGTTTATATATATATATATATATATATATATATATATATATATATATATATATATATATATATATATATATATATATATATATATATATATATATATATATTTATGTGTCACACCTATAACTTAAAAAATAATGGACCGATTTTGATAAAACTTGGTGAGTACCTTCCTTTCGCAAATGGCTTGGATAAGTTCGTTAGTCAGGAAAATCCGCCGAGGTTTTCCCGGAAAATTTTGTGTTTTCTTTCGAAAAAAATCGATTTTTTTTATATTTTCAAAATTAACAAAGTAAGGGGAACCAAATTTCATACGCGGGTTTATATCATAATAGGCAAGTCACATACAAAAATTTAGCTTCGTAGGTTAAAGGACAAAAAAGTTACAGGCATTTAAAGAAAAATACATTTGGGTTCTCTTCAAAACGTCAAAATCCCGATTTTAAACGTCAAAATTGGTGAGTACCTTCCTTTCGCAAGTGGCTTGGATAGGTTCGTTAGCCAGGAAAATCCGCCGAGGTTTTCCCGGAAAATTTTGTGTTTTCTTTCGAAAAAAATTTATATTTCCAGAATTAACAAAGTAAGGGCAACCAACTTTGGTACAGGTTTTGTATTATAAATAGTGACTCACGTACCAAAATCTAGGTCTGTAGGTTTCAAGACCAAAACCTTATAGGCATTTAAAGAAAAAATATCAGGGTTCTCCCCAAAACGTAAAAGTGCGATTTGAAACGTCACAATTCGCAACATTTAGGCAAGGAACCTAAAACAAATACGGATTAGGTAAAGAAAATGTCGCAAGAATAGTGTTCTGCAAACCCTTAGGTTTTATACGCGGGTTTATATCATTATAAGCAAGCTACCTACCAAAATTTAGCTCTGTAGGTCAAAAGACAAAAAAGTTATAGGCATTTAAACAAAAATAAATTGGGGTTTTTCACAAAACGTCAAAGTTGCGATTTAAACGTCAAAATTGGCAACATTTAGGAAAAGAACTTGAATCTAATACGGGCTTATACTTATACTTATACTTTATTGGCTGGAATTACACAATATGTCTATACAGTAAGTCCATTTTGACTTGTGTAGTATATAGTGACATAATTTTAACAGTATTGTTCTAAAAATACTTGACATTGCATTATCCAAATATGACATACTTCGAATTTTGACAAACCATTTTAAATAAACTTTTTATACCATTTTTTCTTCCATCTTACATTTCCAATCACTACCTTCATTTACTACTAATCTTTACACATCCATCATTACTTTACCATCATCATTCTTCATTTTCTTTCCATCTTTATACCAAATTTATAAAATTTTATACAAAAATAAACCGCTTCATTCTGACACTTCGTAAGGCTATGGAAATAAAATGTCTCAAGAAGAATGTTTTACAAACCCTGATGTCTTAGTTTCAACCGTCATTGCCCTTCATTTTAATAAAATGTTTCCAGAAAATTCATTTCAAACAGACCCTTTCTCTGATGCTTGGCAGTAGTCTTAGCTATAGAGTTTATCGTTAATGGTATATAATTTTTGTATAATTTTCATAAAAAAAATCAATAAAGCTCAATATATCTGTTATTATACAAGATATGAAAAAAATTGTATATATTAATTATAGGGTGTCTTGAGCTACATCTTAAAAAATTATTTCTACAATCACAGGGTGGCCCATAAGTCGTTGGTGATACAAATTTTCTTTTTTTTTTTAATCAAACACGCCTTATGTTATTGCATTTTTGCATTTTCCATCGAAATATAATGCATGTTTGTAAGAAAAAAATAATTCTGGACGCAGTAAGTGTGTTATGGTAGCGAATTTTGATCAAATGCTTAATATTTGAATAGCTCAATTTGCTATTAACCTATAAGGTTGACCAAGAAACGAGTTTTTTCGGGAACACTTTAAGTTTACTTTCGGAAATTTTTGTACATTTTCAAACAATAAAGTTATTTTGATGAAACATGACACATTGTTTTTATTTACTATATAGATTATACTGGTAACCAAATGTGATGCCTACTTTCTTAAAAAAAAAACACATTATTGCTATTAAAAAATAGTTTTATGAAAATTCACTACCATAACGCACTTGCTGCGTCCAGAGTTTTTTTAAATTTCTTTCATATATGACTCTTTTCAATAGGACTCTTGTTTACAGCGTTCGTATTCCGTTAATGATTAGCACGCTTAAGCGGTTGTTCACCAGATTTTACCACCCCCCGACCCCCCACCCCCCATTGTTTCCACTTTTAAATTCTAGGATTTATTATTAACCTTTCTTTCAAGATTATCATTTAAAGTTTCAATTACCTTATTTTGCAGTGCCATTGTATTTTCCATAATTTTCATCACACTCATCATCGTTGCACACTGTTTCTCGTTTCTTTTACACTCGGCGTTTGAACCAATTCAGTCGGCACAAAATCACACGAGTCTAGAAGCACATCACTGGCACCTTTTAAACCCTTCTCAGAGTTATATTTTCTAAACATTTGACTCAAAACGTCCTTGTTGCTTGGAAAATTTTGAAAAATAATTATATCTATCAGGTCACATATACGTAATTTGTTCAACCTAACTGCGAGCACGGCTGTAGTGTCGGCCATCTTGGAAATACTATATATATATATATATATATATATATATATATATATATATATATATATATATATACACGAGGTGAAACACACTTATGGAATAAAATTCATTATTCAGCAAAAAATAGTTGTTCTGGAAAACGCTGAGACACGTGAAGTTTAATTTGTCGAACATTATCTTATAATCATAGTTTAAAAAATTAAACTTCCACCATATTCCTCCACAGTTTATAATTTTTTTTTTAAAAGCAACCCTACATTTTTTTTTCATCACAATTCGATGGATCACATTTTTCTGAATGCGGAGATACCCCATATGTATGGTCTAATATTACAGTTTTCAATGCAGGGTGAAAATTTAATACTGGAATATTAAAACTAAATAGTTTACCCTGAAATTCAAATTTCGAAAATAAACTTAATAAAAACGTCCCTTCCTTATATTGAATGTTCAAAATGTTCACCATTCGCTTCCACACAACGAAATAATCTGCTCTGGAATTCTTCCCTACCTCTGTTCAACACGTCAGGCGTTACGTTCCTAATTTCTGTTGTTATTTTCATTTTCAAATAATCCAAATCAGCAGGTCGCGTTTTATACGCTCTGTTTTTAAGGTATACCCATAAAAAGAAATCAAGAGGTGTAAGATCTGGTGATCTAGTGGGCCATTCTACGAAACCTCTTCGTCCAATCCATCTTGGTGGAAAAACTGCGTATAAATACTCCTGTACTTGAAGAGCAAAGTGGGGCGGTGCAGCGTCTTGTTGAAACCATATCCTTACATTTGGATATAAGTCTGCTAACATTGGGACAACATGTCCACTTAGTATTTCTGAATATCTTGGACCGTTTAGATTTTCTATAAAAACAGGTCCAACTACGTGATCAGCAACGATACCAGCTCAAACGTTCAACTTCTGAGGACTCTGAATCTGTGTTTGTCGCATCCAGTGGGGGTTTTCAACCCAGTATCTGCAATTTTGCCTGTTTGCATTGCCATTCAAAAGAAATGTTGCTTCATCGGAAAACATAACGTCAGCAGAAAAAATAACATTTCTATGTAACTTGTCCAGCAGTTGTTTACAAAATTGTAGTCTTCTATCAGAATTACCGTCAATCAACTCTTGAACGTGTTGTAGTTTACAGGGATGCATTTTTTCATTTTTGAGGCACCTTAAAACTTTTGATTGACTAACATCATTTTCACGTGCAACTTGGCGGGTAGAAGTTGTAGGTTCTTCTTGAAAAGCCAATAAAATATTTAGTTTTACATCTTCTTCAACAAACTTGGATCTCCTAGACAATGGTTTAACGTGTCCGTAATCACGAAACTGTGAATGTATCTTAGACACAGTTCCCTGGGTTAGTGGGGACAAATCTAGATGTTTTTCATTAAATAGGTTCACAGCTGGTGCCTGTGTTCTACACATATCACCATACCCAATCATCATTAATATTTCTGTTCGCAGAGTTTCAGTTAAGTATTGCATTATTAGACCAAAAATCAATTGAAATTATCGGAACAAAATTACGACTAATTTATTAGGAGACCGTGCATTCAACACAAAACACCACAAAATAAAACCTAACTGTTCACTTTCACCTTTCACACTGCAAAAATGGGTAGTTAATAAGAAACGATTAATGATACCAAGTGCGTTTTAGATAAAAGACAAGATAAGAAATTTAAGATAAGGGTCAGTGAAGAATTCCAGAGCAGATTATTTCGTTGTATGCAAGGAATGGAGAACATTTTAAACATTTATTATAAGAAAGGGACGTTTTTATTAAGTTTATTTTCGAAATTTGAATTTCAGGGTAAACTGTTTAGTTTTAATATTGCGGTATTAAATCTCCACCCTGTATTGAAAACTGTAATATTAGACCATACATATGGGGTATCTTCGCATTCAGAAAAATGTGATGCACCGAAGTGATGAAAAAATGTAGGGTTGCTATTTTTTTTAAATGGATAAAGTGGTGGGGGTAAAATGATGAGAGTTAAATTTTTTGAAGTATGATTATAAGATAATATTCGACAAATTAAACTTCACGTGTCTAAGCCTTTTCCACAAAAACTATTTTTTTGCTGAATAATGAATTATATTCCATAAGTGTGTATTACACTATATATAAATATATATATATATATATATATATATATATATATATATATATATATATATATATATATATATATGACCTGACCTGACCTAACCTGGAAAGATATGATGTGAATAGTGTGGACATATTTGGCAAAACTAAAAAGATCGTAAACGTGGAACTATCAACGTTTTTAAAAAAAGTAGAGATTTTGAAACAGTCTCATAAATTTAAAGGCACTTCAATACTTTTTTCACACGACCTGACAAGAGAGGAGCAGCAGGGAAGGAAAATACTGGTTCAACATTTAAAAATAGCTAAGAACAGAAAACAAAATGCATCAATTAGAGGAAATAAGCTCTATGTAAATGATGAAGTATACACCGCTGAACAACTTCAGGATACGTTAGAGGAGCAGCCGGAGGACGGAGATCAGATACACAGCATCAGACGTTCATTATCAGAAGGCAGTACACTCCCACGGGCAGACTCACCTTTACTTGAAGCATACCAGCCGGCAGAGCATTCACAAACTCGGCCAACAGATGCTGCGAGAGTAAACAATATTAGTGAGAAAAGGCTGACAAGAAGAGCCGCAACGAAGAAGTAATGTGGTCAATTGATAAGTAGATTTATTTGATGTTTTCTGGTAGTTTAAATAAATTTAGGCTATTTAAGTTAATTAAGGAATAGTTGACAGTTTAGTTATAATATTTGTTCAGGTTAAGTTAGCATTGTTACATGATTTTTTTTTATTATTAAGATGATGTTCTTGACAGAATGATTTCGATCTGATCAGTTTGTCTCAGTACTTTGTTTTATACTTTGCTTTTGTTTTTTCCTTATTATAAAGCATTCGTTATTCAGTATTCAAAAGTATTGAGAGGCTTTTAATATGTAAGCAAACAGTAGGTACTAGATAATGAGAAGGAAGGATCAATATGCCGCGATATTATTTTTTGTAAGTTTATAGATAAACAAAAATTGTTTAATTGATTAATTAAAATATTATAAACGTTATTGTACAGGTTAAAGTCATGTGTAATGTGCAGTGCTGGAGAGTGCTTAGAATTACATGGACTTACCTCTAGTATTAAATGGCTAGTATTGTTAGAATGTCGCGGACTGGATGCTGGGTGACGGTAGTGTAGCCGGTGATTAGATTAGGGTAATCACAGGGTGAAGTTGTACCCTGTTAATGTGGATGTGTTTCTCGTGTTCTAGAGATCTGAGAACGGTTCATATTGTCAGGTGCAGACAGTCATGTATCTCTATTTATTGTAAATCTCTTACAAAGAATCTCCATGTTCTTTATCATCTTCCAAATTGATTTTGTCACTCATGCTTGTCTGAATCTGGGATTGTATACATACATATATTATATTATACATTTCTCTATCTATGTTATTTATACACTTTGACAATCATAAATCATACTTCTAAATGCAAAGATGCTGAATATAGGAATGCGCGTGATCTAAAAATCCTCATATATATACACACACACATATATATATATATATATATATATATATATATATATATATATATATATATATATATATATATATATATATATATATATATATATGTCTTGAGTCCTTGGTAGAAAGCATGAAAGGTCAAAATTTGTATTGTGTCAGGCTGAGAACATGCATTTTAAGTCAATATCTACAATATACTTCGTGTGACTCTATATATGTGTTGAAAGATATATTTTTTTAGTATTTCATAAAATTTTGATTGCGCACAAGTCTTTCTCTCGAATAGCTGTATTATTATTATTTAATAGTTAGCTTTTGGTTTATAGAAGACACGACTTCTTTTATCTACCGCCACCTAGGACCAATGTTAGGCTTAACTCACCGATTTACAGATCGTGCTCGATTTATAACAGCGTGCATCAGTCAATAGACATATTGTGTTGTGGTGAGTCTGAGATGAGACACGTTGCATCGCTGCTTGGTAATTAGTAGAACTTTACTTTGTTAATTTTTATAGTGTATGATATGTATTGTATTCATACTCTTAATTTGGGATAATTCCCGTTGAGTATTTGTAGTAAATAAATAAATAAATATATATATATATATATATATATATATATATATATATATATATATATATATATATATGTATGTATGTATGTATGCATGTATTACTACGGATCGATTTTTATAAAATATAGTAGGTATCTTTCTTTGTAAGTGGTTTGGATATGACAAACTTTGGGTTTTCTTTCGGAAATTGTTTATCTTGGTAAATAACAAACCAAACCTTTGAGGATGTATAACTTAAAATACTAAGTGAGTGGTGGACGTGCCACCACCTAGTTGCGGAACCAAGTAGTATGTTGTCACGCCAGCTCCAAATAACACAAAGTGTTAAAAAATAGAGACTGTATACAACTAACTAACAATTTAGAAAATTGTCAGCCCTGGCCCATTTCTACTCCAATATAGAGACAAAGTATGCAAGACTAGATGTATTCTCGCAACAATTAGAACCGTCGACCGGTTTCGCTCTCATTAGAGCTCTTCAGTACGGCATACTAATTGTAGCAAAAATGCACCAAAAGTAATACGGCTATAGTATAGCCAGCCTTAAAATACTAAGTGAGTGGTGGACGTGCCGCCACCTAGTTGCGGAACCAAGTAGTATGTTGTAACGCCAGCTCCAAATAACACAAAGTGTTAAAAAAATAGAGACTGTATACAACTAACTAACAATTTAGAAAATTGTCAGCCCTGGCCCATTTCATTTTCTAAATTGTTAGTTAGTTGTATATAGTCTCTATTTTTTAACACTTTGTGTTATTTGTAGCTGGCGTGACAACATACTACTTGGTTCCGCAACTAGGTGGCGGCACGTCCACCACTCACCTAGTATTTTAAGGCTGGCTATACTATAGCCGTATTACTTGTGGTGCATTTTTGCTACAATTAGTATGTCGTACTGAAGAGCTCTAATGAGAGCGAAACCGGTCTACGGTTCTAATTGTTGCGAGAATGCATCTAGTCTTACATGTATAACTTTACCGACACACTGGATCCAAGGCCACTAGGCTCGTGGAATTCCGCTCTGCGCACCACCACAACCCATCCTAAATAAACGCCGGGCGAAGATCTACGGTCGCCATGTCACGAGCCGTCCATCTGGGTCTGTTAAAAAAGACGTTCACAGTAAACGTTTTCATTATTATCCGAAAATTCAACATTCTCAAAGTACTATGATAATTTATTGAAACAGTGTATTTGCTTAATAACTTTCCGCCAAAACTGTATATTCTAAAGACTCCAGCTAAAGCAACTCCTTTATTTTCCATGTTAAACAGTTATACCGTTGAATATTTATCTACAATATTAATGAACAACTGTTTGTGTTCATCATTAAGGGTCCACAGTGGCAAACAACTTTCATTCACCGAGGATTCCCTGGGTCCGCTTCAGACAAACTCAATTAATGAAATCGGCGACATTTTTAAATGAATATCGACTCATCAGACAAAGCTCCGGAGAAATGCGAGAGGAATTAATTGAAATAATTTGAATGGGTAAATTCATTTCTCTGAGATTTCAATCGAAGGTCTGACATTATGCCGAGGAAAGTCGTTTTAATCACTGAAATGACAAGGCTAGGTTGTCGCCTCCAATATAATAACTTCTGTCTCAGGCCAAATTCAATTTCATTGTTCAATCATTGCAAAAACGACGTTCCAATTTGGCGTTTAAATCCTTAACGAACACCATTGAAATAATATTTATGTTAATCTGTTGTGGTTTATATCTATACTATGTTTAAACCACCCTTTAAATTTGTCTGTTATGAAATCGTGTTTTATTTAAATTTAAATTAAAAATTCAATTTATACCCCAAGATCTACTAACCCCTAGAAATAATACATTTGACGACAGTCTTAGTTGTTCGTGATTTGCTACAAAACAGTGGCACTCAACTGTACTAAAATTTGAATCATCATTTTTAAAATACGCCAGGACAATAGGACATATAAGAGTCGCCAAGGAGGTGGAAAAGGAAATTCTGATTTCCGCCATCAAGGTACGAAATGCAGAGGACGATATTAGGTTGACTAGGCCATATAGCCTCAGGATCCTCAGTAGGAATCAGTGAAGGGAAAATGTGGTGGCATTCCAGCCCGCAAGCCTGGTCTGTTTTACCGACGGATCGCGGCTGGGGTATCAACAATGCTCCGGGGCAGGAATATATATCGAAGGTCTCGGGGTGCGCGAGAGTTATGCTCTGGGCGCATATACCACGGCATTCGAACGGAGGTGTACGCTATCCTGTCTGTGGCCAATAGACAGGATGTGAGGATGAGCCCCGAGAAATGTGTATACATTTGCTCCGATAGCCAGGCGGTCCTCCAGACATTCTGCGCGACCAGAATCAGGTCAACACTGGTTCAGGAGTGCGCTGACGCCCTTAACGGACTAGCCAGGGCAAAAGAGGTGAAGCTGGTGTGGGTTCCAGGACACTATGACGTAGCGGGGAATGAGGTAGCGAATGATCTCGCAAGGCTTGATGCCCGGCGGCCGTTCTGTTGCCCGGAGCCTGCGATAGGCGTAAGTGGGAAGACGGTATCTGTCGCCTTAGACAGGTGGACTGAGGAGGCCATGGAGAGGCAGGCACTGGGGGTCGGTTGGTGGCTGCAGGCAGGCGAGAGACTTCGTGGAGAGGCCGGACAGAGATAAAACTGTCTGCCTACTCTGTAGGAGTCGACATTCGCTTCGTCCCATCCTTGGGGTGCTGACAGGCCACTGCGCCCTTAGAAGACACCTTACATTGATAGGCGTAGAGAGGGTCCCATTTGCCAGGAATGCGGCGAGGATGAAGAAACGTCTTACCACTACCTGTGTGAATGCGAGGCTTTTGGGAGTCTTCGAGTAGAATTGTTCGGTTCTAGGACTCTGCAGAGGAATCAGGTAAGTACCGTCCAATTGAAGACCGTCACAGCCTTCATCTCGAGGTCAAGGCGGTTTGGTGACGGAACCGAGGAAGGGTAGAGCATGATTGCTGGGGTTGGCAAAAAGGGTCCATTGTGGCCTACTTGCTTAACGTTGGCCTCCCCACCACTGCTACTACTACTACTACTAAAATACGCCAGGCAGCCCGTTTTCATACCCAACACCTTTTATCGTTTTGACGAAAACCAGAATAGTACATATTGTCCAAAATATCTCTAGGTGAGTTCGGGAGATAAGATACATTATGCTGAAAAACATTTACTGCCGACTAAGTGAAGACTGGAACCTGTGATGAGCACTGATAAGCACATTTGGAAAACCCAAATCACTACAACACATTTTAAGACCCCAGAGGATGAAGAATTCTAAATAGTTTAAATCCGCTACTCTGTTTCTTAAAAAAACTCACTAATGAGGAGATCGCTACTTTTTGGGTTGGTTTTGGATTTGGGTCCCAGTGTCCTAATTAGCGCTCATTTGTAGACATTTTTTCAAAATTCAAAAGTCGCGATCTCCTCATTAGTGGCCGCCGCTCGCAATTACTTGTCTACCAGCACATAAATATGAGTTCTACTTTTTATTCTCCTAATTAATTCAACCCTCTGATGACGCTAACTTTGTTAGCGAAATGGTCGTCAGATCTGAAAAATGTATTGTAATGAACTGGGTGATTTTATTTAATTGTTTCATGGCTTGACCTAAGATAAGTACACTTGGAGAACCCAGATCATCACAACACATCTTTTTAAAGACATGACGATCGTTTCACTAACAAAGTTAGCGTCATCAGAGGATAAAAATTTTAAACTACAACTAAACATCGCCTGTTCTACCACTTCTTGGGGAAAGGCCGATAAACAGAGGGACGAAATCGCAGGCAAATTTTCTGTGTAGTGTATTTGAATTGCCGGACGAGGTTTTTGAAACCTCGTTATAACTTTACCTGCCGAGTTTCAGAATCTCTTCTGTGTCAGAGAGAGAGAGAGAGAGAGAGAGAGAGAGAGAGAGAGAGAGAGAGAGAGCGAGAGAGAGAGAGAGAGGGAGAGGGAGGGAGAGAGAGAGAGCAAACAAATGACTATAAGTCAATGGCAGAGCTCGGTTTAAGGAAATTTTATTTTTTATTGCCTTGGAAATATAAATACTTTCGTACGTATCTAATTTTGCTGGTTGTCTAACATTTTTTATAAGTTTCAGATTTTTTTATCTATGTGGTGATTTTTATCCCAAATATGTTGTGCCACGCATGACTTGTCTACACAACCGCATTTTAGCTGTGCCAGATGTTCCCTGAATCTGGTTTCAATGGTTCTTTAAGGCTGCCCAATGTATTTGATTACAATCTTTACAACTGATCTCATAGATACTCGAGATTTTAGTGGCTTTATATTTATCATTAGTATTACCTAACAATTTTTTTAAATTATTATTTTTTTCCAAAAAAAAAACAGCTTCAGGGAACATCTCACAGTTGAGATACGGTAGTGTAGACAGGCCTTGCGTGGCACTACATATTTGGGATTATAATCACTACATATATAAAGAAAATCTTACACTTATCAAAACTGTTAGACATCCATCGAAGTTAGATGCTTGCGAAAGTATTTATATTTCTAAGGCAATAAAAAATAAAAGTTCCTCAAACCAAGCTCCGCCATTAATTTTATAGTCCTTTGTCTGCACTCTCTCTTTGACGCAGGAGAGTTTCCGAAACTCGGCTGGTAAAGTGACAACGGAAGTTCAAAAACTTCGTCCGGCAATTAAAATACAATACACACAAGATTAGCCTGCGATTTCGTGTCTCTATTTATCGGTCATTACCTAAGACGTAGTATAAAAGGTGATGTTTAGTTGTGAGTAGTTTATAATTTTCATCCTCTGATGACGCTAACTTTTTTAGTGAAAGGATCGTCAAAGATGTGTCTTGGTGATTTGGGTTCTCCAAGTCAGTGCTTATCACAGGTTCTAATCTTCACTTATTGACCTAAGAGTATTTTCAATTATAAGTTCAGTTGCAGAGCGCTCTTCCTGACCAGTTCCTAAATAAATTTGAATCCAGGTACTATAACGCTTTTAGTGAATTTTCTTTGAAAAAATTCACTAATGAGGAGATCTCGACTTTTGTCGATTGTATATATATATATATATATATATATATATATATATATATATATATATATATATATATATATATATATATATATATATATATATATATATAAACATATAAAAATCGAAACTGACCCCGGATATGTGTTCTAGGGGACCTAATTAGCGCTCATTTGAAGAAATTTTTTCAAAATTCAAAAGTTGGGATATATATATATATATATATATATATATATATATATATATATATATATATATATATATATATATCTCACACCAATAACTCAAAAAATAATGTGCCGATCTTGACAAAATTCGGTGAATACCTTCCTTTTGTAAGTGGCTTGCATAAGTTCGTTATCCAGGAAAATCGGCTGAGGTTTCCCCGGAAGATTTTGTGTTTCCTTTAGAAAAAAATCATATCTCCGGAAATAACAAAGTAAGGGCAACCAAATTTGGTACATCGTTTTATATCGCCATAGGTAAATTGCTGACCAAAATTTTGCGCTGTAGGTCAAAAGACAAAAGAAAATTAAGGGCATGTAAAGAAAAATAAATTGGGGTTTTCCTCAAAACGTCAAAGTGACAATTTAAAACGTCAAAATTCGCAACATTTAGGCAAAGAACTTGAATCTAATATGGGATATGTAAAGAAAATGTCTCAAGAGAATGTTTTGCAAACCCTGAAGTCTTAGTTTCAACCGTCGTTGTTCTTCATTTTACTAAAATGTTTCCAGAAAATTTATTTATAGACCCTTTCTCTGATGCTTGGCAGTAGCCTTAGCTATAGAGTTTATCGTTTAATGGTATATAACTTTTGTCGAATTTTCGTAAAAAATCAATAAAGCTCAATATATCCGTTATTCTACAAGATATGAAAAAAAAATTGTATACATTAATTATAGGGTGTCTTCAACTATATCTTAAAAAAATATTTCTACAATCACAGGGTGGCCCATAAGTCGTTGGTGATACAAATAATTTTTTTTAGTCCAAAACGCCTTATGTTTTGCATTTTCCATCGAAATATAATGCATGTTTGTAAGTAAAGAAATTCTGGACGCAGCAAGTGCGTAATGGTAGCGAATTTTGATTAAATGTTTCATATTTGAAAAGCTCAATTTGCTATTAACCTATAAGGTTGACCAAGAAACGTTTTCGGTTACATTTTAAGTTTACTTGCGGAAATTTTTGTACGTTTCAAACAATACAGTTATTTTCATGAAACGTGGCACATTGTTTTTACTATATGTATGTATACAATATGTTATACTGGTAATCAAATTTGATGCCTGCTTTCTGAAAGAAACACACATATTTGCTATGTAAAACATTTAAATGAAAATTCACTACCATAACGTACTTGCTGCGTCCCGAACTTTTATAAACATGCAGACACCCTAGTTGGTTTCGGATCCGGAAGCATAATTAGAATCTTAAAAAAAAAGACTGGCACACCCTAGTTGTATTTTAATCTAGACACCCCAGTTCAGTTCCAATTCCAAAGAATGTACGTAGTATTAAATATTTTCAAATAAAGTGTTATCAAAATCGAATCTGATTCCGAATGTTTTACAATTTTAAGCTTCACTGGTTCGACCAAAAGAACAATGCTGTGACAAAACCAGCAGCTGTCAAAGCATTCAGCTCTCTAACAAAATATTTACCGAAGCCAAATTGCACATATAGACGTGAATGTCGCCGGTTCAAAGTTCACGCTTCTTTGTACCTCTTCAGATGCGAGTAATTTATAGGAAGAAAGTTGAATGATAATATTATCGACATATTGCATAACAGCGTGGATTTCTCTAAGCCATAATCATCTTTACAATGCTAATTGAAGGCGCTTGGTTCCTGGTACATCTAGTAAACTTCATAATGGAATAATTAGTTTCCTTCTTTGCTAATTACCGGTGGCGTTGTATACTTACTTGTATCTTCCATGAATTGGCTATTAATTAAAATAAGTACACAATCTCTAAAGATTGTTTCATCGTTGATGCAAGGAATTGCTTGTTTTATTAAATGTATTTTAAAGGGAAGGGGCTTTATACTTTATAAATACGAGGAGTTATTGAGAAGTAATTACCCTACAATTGATTCGAAATACATTTTTACAACAACATATAATTTATTCAACATCAAATCTCCTCTAATATTACATATTTAGCAAAACGTTTTTTAAAACAATTCTAAAGTCTTTGAAATAAATTATTTGTTTGGTTCTGGCAACCACTCCTCAGCAGCACGTATGACTTTCTTGTTTCTCGAAAGTAGTTTTACAGTCGGTAGTTACGAGATTGCTTGCTTATTCCCCTGAAGTTGGTGAAATCATGGACGATATAGACGCAGACTATACTAATTTTGTAAAAACGATCCAGAAGGTGGCTGACGTTTGTGTAACGAGCAAATTAAAGACTGGAAATTAAGGAAGAAGTCGTAGCAAGCCTTGGTTTGTAAGCAGTTGCATTAGTCATGCAAAAAAATGGAAAATCCCCGGGTAATGATGGTATCTCTTATGAATTTCTAAAAAAAATGCCAAACAACTGGTTATTATACCTTCTCAGTTTCTTTAATAGAGTTTTAGAGACTGGGGTTGTACCATCGGACTGGTCTAACGTAAATTTAGTTATGCTACCTAAAGAAGGTCCATGGCGGAATCCTTTGAACTATCGCGGGGTGGCTTTGGTTAACTGCATCTTAAAAAATTTTACGCAAATTATTTTAGAACGATTACTGGCGTGGGTGGAGACCAGAGGGGCTCTTCCGGAAGTTCAATCCGGGTTCAGAAAAGACAGTGGTTGCAAAGACAATGTGTTTACCTTAATGGCTTTGATTCAGTTACAGCTTTGTTTAAGGAAAATAGTGGTTTATGCCTGTTTTGTAGATTTTCGAAGAGCTTCTGATTCCATAGACCATAAGCTACTTTGGAATAAGTTGTGTGCACTTGGAGTTAGTGTTCAAATGTTGAGGATTATTTCAAATCTTTATAGTAAGGCCTGTTTTAGGGTTCAAGGTAGTGATAGGTTGACCAAGTTATTCGAATTGACTTCGGGAGTTATGAGGGCGAATGTCTGAGTCCATTATTATTTTCCTTGTTTATCGCATATATATATATATATATATATATATATATATATATATATATATATATATATATATATATATACTTTTCTTCGTTCTAAAAGTATCGACAGACAGTATGGACAGAACGATGGTGTCATGCTTTTGTACGCGGACGACTTACTTCTGTTGGCAGATTCTCCTATTAACCTGCAGAAAAATATTAATATGCTGGAATCCTACAGTGTGGGTAATGATCTAGTAGTAAATATTGAGAAAACTAAAATGATGCGTTTTGCTAGATCAAGAGCAACTAATAATAGCGTAAAATTTTATTACGGTGGCAAGACTTCGGTTACTGTTTATTCGTTATCTCACTTGGGGTTTTGTTTTCCACATCATCTCTTTTCTTGGAGATGTCAAAGTCTATTTACAATAGGTCAAAAGCTTCATTTGGGGCAGCATTTTCACTTCTGGGAAAATATAGGGGTGTTCCATGGACCTCTGTTCTGAAGTTGTACAACTCTGTTACTGTAGGCGCCCTTAGACATTGCCTCCCAATCTGGGGTTTACTATATGTCAATATTGTAGAGAAGGTACAAGTAGGCTTCTTTAAATATATCTTCCATCTACCTAAAACAACTCCCGATCCTATAGTTAGAAGGGAAGCTTGCGTAATTCACTTTGAATATACTGTTTTCAAGCAGACACTAGAATGGTTGCAAAAGTTGCTTTCTTTGGATGATAGTCGTGTGCCGAAGAAATGCTTGGTTCGAATGCTGCAACTTAGGGATGTTGCGCCACAGTACAATTGGCTCAATCAAGTTGGGGACATTGTTGTTAAGCTAGGCTTCGAAGACGTGTGGGTAAATCTTTCTTTCGGTACTCTTAAAAGCAAAAAGGACAGTATTCTTGATAAATATCTAACTACCCTTAAAGACAAAGACTTGGACGCTATTTCTAACTCACGTTATACCGTGCTGTACAAAGATTTATATAGTGTTGAAGGCTTTAACAATACTTATTTGCGATTGAGCATTCCCATTACCTATAAGAGAGTGATCGCCGAGATACGTTGTTCCTACAAGAGGTCTTTAACTCTTTCTATTTTTGATAGTCACTATTCTTTAAAATTTCAAGAGATTTGCAGAATATGCAACCTGCAGAGAGATGAGACGGTCATCCACGTCTTATTTGATTGTCCTATATATGAGCCACTTAGAACGCCTTTATTAAAGGACTTAAAGTCTATTGGAAGTTTGGAAGCTGCTCTTGCTGATCCCACATGCTGCCTGATTAAAACGATTGTTCATTAGTTATCGGCAAGCTTGAGGCTGAGGGCTTTTATTATGAATGAATAAAATTATGTTATCGTTTACTTAGCTTTATTGCTGGAGTCCTCTTATTTGACGGTTTGCTGGAGAGTTGGGTGGATGTGTGTATGCTGACTGAGAGGGTAACAATGGGCGGGCTTAGGCAGGCACAAGTGAATATATGAACTTTAAAGAGGGGAAAACAGGGAGCAAGTCATGTTAATCTACCAATGTTTACATTTTATGGTACTGATTGTTAGGAATGCTGAGTTTTGTTTTTTTATTTTTTTTTATTTAGATGTTATTTGTAGAGTAGTTATATTTGATTTATATTCATGATTTAAGTTTAATACTTTTTGGCCACTTTATTGTTTTTATTTCCTATTCGCCTTTCGACATTGAAATAGAATTGTATGTAATTCTGTAATGAATAAAGTTATTATTATTATTATTATTATTATTATTATTATTATTATTATTATTATTAATATTATTATTATTATTATTATTATGGGTGTTAATTGCAACGTCGGGGTCACCAATATGGATGTTAATTGCACTTGTTGATATTAAATCCATACGTAAACATTTAATATAACTTTATTACTTCCCTAACTGAATAAACTATATGATACATTTAACTATAATACACTTTATGATATAATAACAATTACAACAGTACACGAGTACATAGTAGATAACTGGCCGAGCGTTGAGGACGTGTGTTCACTGTCGCGGTTGGTAGAGAGGAGAGATAGAGAGAGAGATCGCCTGGTGTCTCTTATATGTTGTAGTTCTTGACAGCTGGCTGTCGCATAACGTAACGCAACGTTTAACTGTCAAGAGTATTTATGTTGGAACATAGAGTAGTGTTGACGGAAACACAGCGGTCGGAACCACCGCCACAATTGTTATTATTATTTACCAGTTTTTTGAGACAGAATTCCAAGACGGCGTCACTTTTTTAGAATTAACCGCATTCGACACCCGAGGTTGTAGAAAAAACATTGGCGCCGTGGCCTTCATAGTAGCGAATTTTCGTAATAACATTTCAGATGGTGATGACTTAAATTCCCATTAAACTAGAATCTTCAGTTTTGATACATAGTGAAACCCATCTAAAGGCAGTGTGGGTACTTAATTTTAAAAATAACACAATGAGCTTCACAGGTAACTACAAATTTGTTTTAAAAAACTTTTTTTTATTATTTTGTTTGCAGAAACTGGTTCGATTAAGTTGACTAAAACGGATCACCCAAGCGATTAATAAGGAAAAGTACCTGTCACGTTTATAATTCGGCAGGTACATTTCTTTTGTAAATAAGAATTAAATTTTCGGTAAATTTGCAGATTAGCACACGGGGGACTCTTAGAATTTTTTTGAGAAACATGCTTAGACCCCTTTCTGGATGCACAAAGCACAATAAAAATTTCTTGCAAACAGCCCCCAAGAAAGTTACGTGACCAGGAGTGAATAGGGGTGCTGGGCGGGGAAGAAGATAGAAAGGAAGCTGTTTTGAAATATTGGTTTTAGTGAGTAATTGACACTGACTTCTATTTTTTAACGCTATTTTGAATACATTTCCACTGTTAAAAAATATTATCGCAGTCTAGGGTTTGAGGTTTGAATGTCAGTGGTCCATATCGGTCCATCCACCGCGACCATAAGGTCTATTGTGGCTCACGCCTAATGTCTATATTTCTCCCAACAAATCCAGCCTCCTACAGAGGTCGATAACCTTTGTGGGCGAAAGTTGATCCAGATCCTCTGGAGCAAGCTTTACCTTGCCAAAGAGCAGGTGTCTAGTCCTGTCCGCTGCCGGACAGGAACACAACACGTGCTCTGCTGTCTCGTCATTCTCCATACACAGCCGGCACTCGGTCTCCTGACCGGCCCCAATACGGTGCATGTGATGCCGCAAGCGGCAGTGTCCTGTATACAGGCCGATTAGAGTACTCAGTTGTTGTCTGTTCATCTCTAGAAGTTTCTTAGCCCTTGACTCAGACAGGCCATTTATGAAGGCCTTAGAGTGAGCTAATCCTGAAAGATTTTACCAATATTGGATTGTGATTCTTTCTGTCCAGGTCTTTAAGGTGCGTTTTGCTGTGCAAGATGTTATTCCCAGCACCGGTTCTGGTCCGACCAAGTCATTCTGGGCACCACTCCTGGCAAGCGCATCGGCCGCAACGTTGCCATCATGGTCCGAGTGACCCGGTATCCAGACCAGCGACACCTCATTACAGCTGCCCAATTCGTTAAGGGTAGATTTACAACTCCATACCGTCTTTGAATTACACCGGTAGGAACCAAGAGCCTTTATTGCAGCTTGGCTATATGCATATATCTTTATCGATTTGTTTGTGCACAGGTTTTTTATACTTTCCCTTGCACACATCTCGATGGCATACACTTCTGCCTGGTGTATGGTTGCGTACTTGCCGAGGCTAGCTGATAGCCTAGCATTGGTGCTGCCCCCATATGCGCCGGCTCCTACTCCCATATTGGTTTTGGAGCCGTCAGAGTACCAGCAGAGGTCCGCTCTCAACAGGGTCGTTTGGTTTCGGTCCCAGTCCTCCCTTTCCGGGAGGACGATCTTGAAAGACAGATCTCTGCTGATCTTTGTAGGCATCAAGTCTGAGACCATTCTCAGAATCCTGTGACAATCACTGTCATCAAGGAGACCGGACCCTCTCAGACTGACTTCCCTCGGCATGCTATCTGCCGTTTGTTTTAGTCTGTACGTTGTCCACCTCACCACCCTCTCCAACCATATGTAAAGTGGGGGAATATTAAGGAGGACCTCCAGAGCGGCTGATTGTGCGGTGCTTATCGCTCCCGTTATCATCAGACAAGCTTGTCTCTGTATATGAGCCAGTTTGGCCCTCGCGATACCACGAAGTACCTTAGGCCACCAAACTATGGCTCCATATGTTATCATTGGCCTGATAACCACTACATAGAGCCAGTACATCTGTTGGGGTTTGTTCCCCAGTTGTTACCACAGATTCTCCGGCAGGTCCACAGGGACATTTTAGCCCTGCGGATAACATTTTCTAACTGTATGTCCCAGTTGAGCTTCTTATCTAGGGTAACTCCCAGATATTTTGCTTGGTCCGAAAATGGAATGGTTTCCTCCATAAGAATAGGTGGTTTTAATTTGTCCAACCTTCTTCTTCTGGTAAAAGGAACAATGATCGTTTTGCGGGGGTTCACAGACATCTGTTCCCTCCGGCACCAATCATTGATTACATTTAGTGCCTCTTGAAGAGTACTTGCCAGTTCCTCCTCAGATTTGCCTCTAACCATTATGACAAGATCATCAGCATACGCCTGGACCTCAACCTCCCAGAGTCGGAGGATAGCCAGCAAATCGTCCAAAAAGAGGGACCACAGCAGGGGGATAGAACGCCCCCCTGAGGACACCCCCTCGCAGCCCTGACGCCGACCACCTCTTCCCGCAACGAGGTAATAATGGTCCGATTGTGCAGCATGTTTCCGATCCAGCTACAGATGGTAGGTTCCACCCCCCTAGCGATAGTGGCCTCGTAGAGGGAGATCGGTAATGCATTATTAAATGCTTCGTCGATGTCGAGAAATGCCGCCACCGCAACCTCTTCATTTCCCAGAGAGTGTGTGATCTTCTCGACGAGGTTATTGAGCGCTAACTCCGTTGATTTGTCAGTTTGATAGGCATACTGGTGGGTATTTAGGGGGTTAGATAGATGTTCCCCCTAATGTGTCCGTCCAGTATTTTTTCCAATCCCTTCAGGAGGAATGATGTAATACTGAGAGGTCTCAGTGATGTAGGTAGGAGGTCCTTACGTCCAAATTTGGGAATGTAACCCCCCTAACCACCGTCCAGCTGGATGGAATGTAGTTCCAGGCCAGACTGGCTCTGTACAGCCTGATAAGGTGAGGTAGGAGAATCTCCAGTCCCTCTTGTAGTAGGACCGGTACTACCCCATCCTCCCCTGGCGACTTGAATGGCTGGAAATGATTCACAGGACACTCCACTGCCGAGGCTGTAACTATTCGCCGAGCAACCCGCCAGTCCTCCCCATGAGGGCGTTTAAATCGTCCCTCAGCCGGTAGGACCTCTCCGTTGCTTAGGATCAGACAATCTGGGAAGTGTGTGTGTGCTAAGAGCTCTAACGTTTCTTTCCGAGATTCAGTAAAGGAACCATCTGGTCGTTTTATCGATCCCAGCTCCTGAACACGGTCGCGTGAGAGAATCCTGTGGATTCTGGCGCTGCTGGGCATATTATTAATGTCCTCGCAGAACCTCCTCCAGGACTCCCTCTTAGCGTTCCTAATCTCTTTGTTATAGTGTGTTAGAGCGGTTTTATATTGCTCCCAGTTGCCTGTAGTCTTAACACGATTGAAGAGACGTCTAACTTCCCTTCGTAGTTTATCGAGGTTATTATTCCACCAAGTAGACCCCCGACTGTCTCTCTTTGACCTTAGTGGACAGTTTTTGTAATATGCAGAGACAACAGCTTCCTAAAGGCCATCTTGCCGTATCGTAGCAACAATGGTTCTGTCTTCAGCAGCCATTTTTATCCGTTCTTTTTTAAAGTAATTATTAGAATGGCATTATTTTTAGAACTAACAGTTTGAAGGAATTAGTTCCGTTATTAACCCCCTGTATTATTTCAACTCAAAAGCCTAATGACAGATTAATTATTTTGCTTTCGAAATCATCCCATCATCATACCTGATTAATAAAAAGACAAAAGAGTAAAATATATCGCAAGATAATAGCTTTGCGACATCTTTGAAATGTCTCACTGAAAGTTTCTGTAGAAATTCATACATAATACGTGTCAGATCACAAAACAAACGGTGTTACAAAATTCCTTAGGTAATAAATAATACTGAAATAACAATTTTAGACAGATAATTCGAATTTAATTGCTCTAGCTTGGTTTATATTGTTTAGAACGGTACATCAGTGTCTGTATCTAATGTAGCAGACAATCGAATCGAAGTACAATACGTGCCTGAAGCAGGAAATCGAATATTCTACACCCAATTTACCATCAAAACACTGCAGTACTTTCACAGATATGGATAAGTTACCAGTGCAAAGTCATGCAAATGCATGATGGACTTACAACTGGAGAATAAGCGATTATATTTACTGTTTATTTATGAGGCAATGGTGATATTCTGTACAAGCTATTTTAAGGTCTTTTACTAGACAGAAAACACGTTTTGTGTATACACGTACAATTCTCCACACATAGCTTAACCCGGCGTCTGACATGTGAAAATCTTTAACATCTTCCGACATGTGGGGTATCACATACCCCACAATTATTATTTTTTAATTTCCTTTAACTGAATTTTTGATATATACACTAAATACAAATATCACATTTCTTCATTAGCAACACAAACAATTCTTTAGAAGAAGAAAATTAAAAAAGAAAAGCTCACATCATCCTATTTTAGGCAGTAAAAAAACGTTTATTAAAAACTTTTATTTACAATGGTTCTATAACATCAAATAAACAGAAATGATAGAATATAAGTAAATAATACATTGCAGTGTACTATATAAAAAAATTATATCAAAATATGTAAAACCAAAAAAGTTATGCATTTGCAAAGTGACGACAATTTTCGCAGTACATAAGCGCGTGTTCTAAACATAACATTTTTTTGCAAGCCTCACATACATATTTAGTTTTGCGATCACGATTACGAGGACAAAAATCACATCTGCGCGGTTTGTTAGGTCTTTGTATCTTTGTAGGAGGTTCTTCGGGTTCTCCTCTGATTTTGAGCAAAGCCGTCCTTATTTCGCGAGGTATTCTAAAGTTGGTCATCCTTGCTTTTTGATAATCATTTATCAATTCAAACCCCAACATTGTGAGAAAATATTTTCTTTTCAGAATTAATCCATTATTATTTTCACGATGAATTGATACCGGCAGTGTTCAATATAGAAAAAAATAGTGTTAGAGGCCATCGTCGGCTATTGCGAGATATATTATAGTTTTCAGACAATTCATCTACTGTATCTACCCCTCCTTTCGTTAGATTGTAGAATGAAATTATTTCAGGTAGCTTATCTTCGGATTCATCTACGGAATCGTCATGATGAAGGGTTGACATCAGCAGAACCACCTTGCCCTTTCTTGGAACGTACGATACTATTGTAAAATTTTCTTGAAAACCAAAAACACTTGACTTTATTGGTCGATTTCGAACATTCAAAAATGTCGGAGGGATTTCCCTTTTATTTTTTCGAATTGTACCGACTCCAGTCAGATGATGATTTGTACGGAGCTTTTCAAATAGATCGTAACTTGTGTACCAATTGTCACACGTAATATTTCTGTGACTACCATCACATGGACTGACGAGCCGTTCCACTATTGCAGTTGGAGTATTACTAAGAGCAAAGGGCCCATCAGGTTGCTTACCCACATAGACCTCCATGTTTACTAAATAAGGCGTTCGGGCATCTACCAAAGCTTGAACCTTAATGCCGTACTTAGCCGGTTTATTCGGTATGTACTGGCGAAATGGACATCTGCCTCTAAAAGCTTCCAATTTCTCATCAATGGTTAAATATCTACCAGGCGAATAGGCATTTTTGCAATTATCAGTAAATTGTTCTGTTATAGCTCTAATAGGTGCCAGCTTATCTATTTCGCGTCTTTGCGAGCGATTTTCTTTATTATCAAATCGCAAACATGTAAGCAAAAATTCAAACCGTCTTTGGGCCATAGTTACTCGAAATATTTCAAAACCGGTTCCGTCAGTTTTCCATAAATCCTTCAGTGAACGGTGGTTGTTTCGAAAAATTTCTGATAAATATAGCAGTCCGAATAAAGCTTTTAGTTCTATACTATTTGTAGGTTGATAATAAGAAGATTTCTCCCATTCACGTGTTTTTTCCTCAATTCGTTGATTTGTCCACCGCGTAATATCGTCTATCATTTCTTCATCGATGAAAATAAGAAAACATTCAAGAGGACTTTTTTATCTCTAGCGGATCTTTTGACACCAGGCAATTGAGTTATAAGGTTCTCCCCTCGGGTTCTCACATTCCTGTTATAATATGTTTTTCTCCATTTAGTTCCATTGTTCCCTAAATAGTATTTTTCCCGATCTTGCACTATTTCAGATACATTTTCGGTTACATCATTTTCGTGTGCGTTAGTGGTAACACCGGCAGCTTCCATAAGGTTACCTTGTCCATCTTCATTATTTGCTTTCTGCTTAACATCTGGATAGTCACTGTTTATGCTTACATTGTCTATCTCACTCTCATCGTCTGATTCAATTACTTCTTCATCTTCGCTTTGCACCTCCTTCCACAGATCCTGGAGGCGACGCATTTCCTTTTCCTAGTCTCCCATAGTTAACCTAATGATTTCAAGGGCTGGTGAATAATATCGACATTTAATAAGGAAACATACCTAAAAATTTGAAGCAAAGGCGTGTAAACTGCGATAGAAATTTATTTGAGAAATGTTCGAATTTTGTAACACAATCCGACACGTGGGGTTTGACAAACCCTAGGTAAACTAAACCGTTCATTAGCACAAACTCTAGCAAACTGTTGTCAAAATGGCTCCGCACGCTAAGAGACTCGAGAATTTCCGAAAGCTAACGAGAGGGATATGCATGTGAGCGTCGTATTTTTGAAATCGTCGGACATTTTAGTTCTCTCTGGGTTTGTCACACCCCACATGTCGAACGCCGGGTTAAGAAACCTATGAGGTATCCGAGTTCTTTACATCTTAAATTTTAACCTAATGATTGTTTCGACAACAAAGTTAATCACCGGTAATGGGGAATTTGCAGATTTTTTTAATATTTCCTCTTTTATTGTACGCAATAAAAGGAACATTTTGATATATCACAAGTGCGTAATAGAGATTGTTGAACTTTAAAAAAAAATCTGGACGCAGCAAGTGCGTTATGGTAGTGAATTTTCATAAAAATGTTTTTAATAACAAATATGTGTTTTTTTTAGGAAAGCAGGCATCAAATTTGGTTACCAGTATAACCTATATAGTAAAAACAATGTGGCATGTTTCATCAAAATAACTTTATTGTGTGAAAATGTACAAAAATTTCCAAAAGTAAACTTACAGTGTTCCCGAAAAAACTCGTTTCTTGGTCAACCTTATAGATTAATAGCAAATTGAGCTGTTCAAATATGAAACATTTGATCAAAATTCGCTACCATAACGCACTTGCTGCATCCAGAATTTCTTTTCTTACAAACATGCATTATATTTCGATGGTAAATGCAATAACATAAGGCGTATTTGATTAAAAAAAAAGGAAATTTGTATCACCAACGACTTATGGGCCACCCTGTGATTGTAGAAATATTATTTTAAGATGTAGCTCAAGACACCCTATAATTAATATATACAATTTTTTTTTCATATCTTATATAATAACGGATATATTGAGCTTTATTGATTTTTTACGAAAATTCGACAAAAATTATATACCATTAAACGATAAACTCTATAGCTAAGACTACTGCCAAGCATCAGAGAAAGGGTCTATTTAAAATGAATTTTCTGCAAATATTTTAGTAAAATGAAGGACAATGACGGTTGAAACTAAGACTTTAGGGTCTGTAGAACATCCTTCTTGAGACATTTTATTTCTATAGCCCGTATTAGATTCAAGTTACTTGCCTAAATGTTGCCAATTTTGACATTTTAAATCGCCACTTTGACGTTTTGAGGAAAACCCCAATTTATTTTTCTTTAAATGCCTATAACTTTTTTGTCTTTTGAGCTACATAGCTAAATTTTGGTAGGTAACTTACTTATAAGGATATAAACCTGAGTACCATTTGGTTGCCCTTACTTTGTGAATTCCGGAGATATAAATTTTTTTCAAAAGAAAACACAAAATTTTCCGGGAAAACCTGGGCAGATTTTCCTGGCTAACGAATTTATCCAAGCCATTTGCAAAAGGAATCTTTTCATCAAATTTAATCAAAATCGGCCCATTATTTTGTGAGTTATCGGTGTGATACATATATATATATATATATATATATATATATATATATATATATATATATGTATATATATATATATATATATATATATATATATATATATATATATATATATAAATATTTATTTATATATATATATATATATATATATATATATATAAATAAATATTTATATATATATATATATATATATATTTATATATATATATATATATATATATATATATATATATATATATATATATATATATATATATATATAAACATATAAAAATTGAAACTGACCCCGGATATGTTTTCTGGGGGGCCGAATTAGCGCTCATTTGAAGAAATTTTTCAAAACTCAAAAGTCGGGATCTCCTCATTAGTGAATTTTTTTAAGAAAATTCACTAATAAATATCTCACAGTTAATACATGCGCGCATTCAGACACGTCACTTGTTCCAAAACAAAGAGCTGCCTGTCAAATGATGTGCCGAACGTATGATTAAACAACAGTTTTTAGCGGTTTTGTGCATGTGTGAAACTATTGTGTTTATTTAACGTTTGTGTTGATTACTTCATTAATTTAATAAAACTTTCGGGACGCAGCAAGTGCGTTATATTAGCGAATTTTCATAAGAATTGTACACTATTATTATACGGCATATTAGCAAAGTTAACACTTTCAACTTACACAGACCTTGAAAATCGATTTTAGAGATCCTAGTACGCGCATATTTGAAGAATTCTTTAAAAGTGTTACCATTGATATCTCTCTATTTAAAAAAAATCTTGCGTTCTAACTCTTTTTGAGAAAAATGCCCAAAACTCAATATTCTATGAAGCCAAAGAAGTAATTTTTGCTATATCTGTAGATAGTGTAAGTCTCTTTCAAAGAAACTTGTATTACGAATTTCATTAAAGTTATACAGAAGATTTCCAGAAGGAAAATTAATTCATAAAGTATATACCAAATTATAAACGTTGCAGTTATTTCTCCTAATTAATCGCCAGTATGATTTCGTTTTAGTTAACCTAATCAAACCGGTTTTTTCAATATCAACAATAACAAAATTATAATTTTAGGCTCAAAGGTGACAAACTTATTTAGGCGTTTTAAACAAAAATGAGATCTTGTTCAAAATGTATGCAATCTGTGCACTATTATTTCTCCAAATGTCAAAATAAAACATGAAAAACACACATTCATCAAACTGGATTCGATCACGTAACCCTCTTATTTACATGATACATTAGATCGGCTTAATGCCCGGGATATTATATTCAAAGTATACGTAACAATTAATTACAGTATTAGTAGAATTACAATTGAAACACATCTCACGACTGTTTCGGTCTTATATGACGTCTTATGTCTACAGATAAAATATACTATTTTGGAATCATTTTCATAGAGGCTTGGCTTGATTTTGTTTACATTTCTACTATATTATGCGACAGCATAATATACCTATGCGGCCCTAAAACTGTATTTGAGGCCGTTCATAAAGCTACAAATATAGTGTATCTTAACAATTTATTGAATCCCCCAGTTAAATAACAATCACTTGTCAAATTTTTAATTTCATGTCGTCTGGAATCTTCCATAATTGCGGCCGAGATTTAACGATTGTGGGTTCGGGTAGCATGTTTTATGGCTGGTATATATTTAGTTTGGTTACCGTTGATGTATGGTTTATTTCTCTTGTATGAATCAATCTACGGGTGGCAGTTAACTACTCTGTCTGTCAGGCATTGGACTTTAACAATTAAGTCGTTTCAACGCAGGTCTTTGGGATTTTATTTTTAATTGGAAAAACTCTAAATATGGTGTACCAAATAACTTGAGATTCACAATATAGGTTTATTTGCACTATTTCTAGCCACATGTAAAGTCTCATTTCAGTTGTCCTGATAGTTAACAAAAATATACCGTTTTAAAAAAGTTTTCCCCCGATATTCCCCCGGAAACACCTGAGCATAAAGGCTGATTAACGAACTCGGTTTTCACCCAAATTAGATTTTTGCCAAGTTTGATTGAAATCAGTTTAGTATTTTTTAAGTTATCGCTCGGATATATATATATATATATATATATATATATATATATATATATATATATATATATATATATATATATATATATATATATACATATATATATATATATATATATATATATATATATATATATATATATATATATATATATATATATAATAGGACTGATATGGAATAATGGTCGTTATTGTTAGGTTCCAACGTCTCAATAAAGGCTATCGACCTCGTCTATGTGGGCATCAAAACGAAACTTCTTTTCTAATACGTACTCTGTATTTCGCACCCTCTGTGGTGCTTCTTCAGGAGCCTAGAAATAGTTACAGCGAAGATATACAATCCACAAATAGCTAAGAACTAGATACCGAAAGCTGAACGAAGTACGGGTGCAGCCAGCATGGGAACAGCACAAGTGAGTGATACATCTCGCTGGTTCCGGACACAGTATAAAACCTTAGTTATATTGTCACATTGTAAGCATGGTTAAAACTTCCAGAGAAAATCTCATGCAACATGTGGTTATTGAAATCCTGTTGATTGACAGCTGACTTTTCTGTCATGACATATGAGACATGAGTGCCAACTGCGAGATGACAAACTGAAAAGTTTCTGTCAGCAGGGCATAGAAGGAAACTAACGACGGTAGGTGGCTTTAAAACCATTGACTTATGAAATTTTTAATTTTTACCCTGAGATGCGTTAAAATGGCAGCTAGTGTTGCCAGTAATTATCATGTAATGATTCCTAAGGGACCATAAGCGGTCTAGGACAAGGAATATTGTGTGGCACTTGCAGTCACTTTTATGAAGATAAATTCTCCTTGCTAAGGTTTGTGATGTTTGTTCCACATATTAGAGGGGGCAGTTCTCACATTCAATGTAGTAAACCACGTCTCTGCACTTGCCATTTTAACGCATCTACACACTGGCAGGTGAGTAGATATAACAAGAAATCGGCCCCTCCAACTAATCCCACTTCCCGCTCGTTTTTCGTTCTGTTGTTCGCTAGACCTTGGCCTCTCAGGCCTCAAGACACACACCTCTATGACAGTGCACCTCAGGGTGACCCCAACGTTCTCAATTTTTGGGTTTTCTCGGTTTGTTGATATGATAACTCTGCCCCTGACTTTCTCACACTGTGGTAAGTACATCTGTCTGCTGGCAGGTAGTCCGATATAACAACTAATTTGCTCTACTTCAGTCAGTCTTCTCTTTTCTTCGGGATTTCGTTCCGTTTTTTCACTGTGCCTTGGCCTCTCAGGCTCAGGCTGCACACCTTGGTGACAATATACCTCAGGGTGACCCCGGTGTTCTCCGGCTTTGGTTTTTTCGCCCATCGTTTCACTATGGCGGGATAATTCCGCCGCTAGCCCTTCAGGCTGTTTAGCTGTTCCCTGGTGTTCAGCATGAAATAGTGTTTTCACACTATTTTTAAATGTATCTGTATACTGGCTTGTATTCAGATATAACAGCAAGTCTGCCAAAATATAGTTTCCATAAATAAGACTTTATTCGCAGCAGTTGCTTTCTCCAGTCAATGGTTCCTTAAAAATGTCATAAGTCAATGGTTTTAAAGCCACTTACCTTCTTTGGTCTCCTTCTATGCGCTGCTGATAGAAACTTTTCAGTCTGTCATCTCTCAGTTGGTACTCCTGTCTCATATCTCATGACAGAAAAGTCAGCTGTCAATCAACAGGTTTTCAAAAACCACACGTTGCATGAGATCTTCACTGAAAGTTTTAAATTTAAACCATGTTTTAATAATGTGACCATGTAACTAAGGTTTTATACTGTGCCCTGTTTGTGTCCTGTGTGTTTGTTGCGTTGTGGATTATCAGGAGCCAACGAGATGTCTCACTTCGTTGTAGTGTTCCCATGCTGGCTGCTTTTCGTACTTTACTCAGCTTTCGGTATGTAGATATAGGTTATTTTGGGATTGTACAGTGTGACACACTTAAGATGAAGACACGCCTGTATTTTCTTTATTTTTAGAGATAGCAATTTCATTTTTGGTACAGATGTAAAGCGTCATTAGGCTGTTCGAATAGCGTACCCATTTCAAATGTCAGATGTCAACCCAGCCTACTATGATTTCAGTATTAGGGACGATTCTCTATATTTCGTGATGCGTTATAGATATAAAAACAAGTTACTTTAAAAAGTTATTCAGAATTCAATTTTAACTGCAGATGCCGAGTTTCAAGTCAGAACTAGAATTTTTACTTTTTTTGTAACTTTTTAGACAGTCCAAATTTTTCATCAGATTTTAACAGGTAGATTGCCATGGAAACAACAAACATCGTCAATATTAAAAGAAAGCAATGGTACGTGATTTATTCAACTCAACTAAAACATTAACTCTAACAAAAGTACAATTGAATTAAATACAAAATTATTTAATGTAGTCTGCTTCAAATAGCCCACCTTCAAGCTTGAGCATTTTTCGATCCGTTAACGATTATGGCTGGCAACTGTTCTTAGTTCTGCTATATTTATTTCACGGCAAGCCTGCCTTATTTTCTCACAAGGTTCCTCGCGACTTTGAGGCCTTTCTTTGTACACCTTATTCTTAACAGAACCCCAGAAATAGAAGTATAGTGGAGTACTGTCAGGAGACCGAGGAGGACACTGTTCAAATGGACTATTCCAGCCAATCTGTCTTGATGGAAAATGGAGATTTAGCCAATTTCTGACTAACTTCAGAGTTGTATATGGATGCACCGTCTAATTCAAAATACGTATCTTGTCGCACGTTGATAGACAAACCTTCAATACAGTCCCATAATTCATTATTAAAAAATGAAGCAATCGATCTGCGTTCAAGGTGTTGTCAGAAAGGAAAAGAACCAATTATTATATCCTCTAAAATTCCACACCTCGTATTGTCAATACTGGGATTTACATTTAATGATAACCCAGTGAGGGTTTTCAGCAAACAAATTTCTGCAATTTTGGGCAGATACTATTTCATTGGTAGTGAATGTTACCTTGTCCGTAAATATAATTTTACTATCAATCATTCTATTGTTCAGAAAGTTACCTCGGGCCCAAAGGCAATAATCTAATTGTGTCTGCCCATCACTTTCTCTCAACGAGTGCAAAAACTTTAGCTTGAAAGGTTTTTTTTTATGACGCACAAAGCATCTTCTGATTTTTCTCTACTTACATCTAATGCAACAGCCCTTTGACGTAAACCGATTTAATGTGAATTTGACATTTATCGCAATATTTTATAAGGTGCGAATTTGTTTCCATGGCAATCTACCTGTTAAAATCTGACGGAAAATTTGCACTGTCTAAAAATTTACAAAGAAGTAAAAATTCGAATTTTGACTTGAAACTCGGTATCTGCAGTTAGTATTAAATTCTGAATAACTTTTTATAGTAACTTTTATTGATATATCTAACGCATCGCGAAATATAGAGAACCAGCCCTATTCCTGAAACCATAGCAGGCTGGGTCGACATCTGACATTTTAAGTAGGTAGGCTATTCAAACAGCCTGATGACGTTTTACACCTGTACAAAAAAAATGAAATCGCTATCTCTAAAAATAAAGGAAATACAGGCGTGTCTTCATCTCAAGTGTGTCACACTGTATATTATAGCTGTAACTATTTCTAAGCTCTTGGGGAAGCACCAAAGAGGGTGGGAAATATAGAGCATGTATTAGCAAAGAACTTTCGTTTTGATACCCATATACATCTAAGGTCGATATATATATATATATATATATATATATATATATATATATATATATATATATATATATATATATATATATATATATAAAAACTGTCACCAACTGCTCGTTTTACGAGGCCTGGTTTGCGCTAATTCGTTTTAAAATTGAAAAGTCTCGATCTCCTCTTTAGCAATTTTTTTCTACGAAGAAGCTATCAACTTAAAGACATATCATAATTATAAAAGATAAATTTTTACTTTTTTCAGTTTAATCGATGTTACCCTAATCATCATCTATATTTTCCTTGACATAAACATAATCGCGGACGTAACTCATCCTGTCTGTTCTAAGCTCCTTAATATGTTAATGTCGTCTAATCCGTAACGTGGTCTTAAATCTAATACCAAACATTTTCCAAAGACCTCCAGTGTCCCCATCTGTTCCCATTGAATTTTCCATGCATCTGATAAGAGGTCACTACTTAGAATAATTTATTTGCTCCTTACATCACATTCAGTTCGGGGAAAACAAAAGTAGAATCAGAATGGCAGCACACGCGATCCAGCCACTAAAACCTACATTCAGAGTCGGACTAAGTAAGTATTGGTTCATGTAAAATTCAACTTTTAGGAAATTTTCGTAGATAAAATTCGCTATAGAGTTTGCGACTTTTGAATTTTGAAAAAAATGATTTTTTTAGGCGAGCCCGAATATGGTACCCCGAAACTTATATCTGACGTTAGTTTCAGACTTTATTTGTTCATATATACACGGTGTCTATAAACTAACGCATAAATTCAATAAAATTCAAAGTGGCCAGTATTAAGGAATATTCAAAACCAGCTCGATTTGATTCTCAAAAACTAAGTTTTTGATATAAAAAAATTCACCCTTATGGTCATAGCTCTTTAAAGGGTAGCTACGCCTTAGAAATTTTGAATTTAAGTGGTGGCTAGTGTGATGCATCCTTTTAAAGCTAATCTAATTCTCTATTCGGCAACACAATTTTTTGATAGGAATAAAATAAAGTGAGTAATAACATTTTTATCATCAGTAGCACCTAACACAAGTGAAACCTGCAGAGAATTACATAGTCCAGCCTTATGATACTTCATATCGAGCTAGGCTTCGTAAAAGAAAAAATAAGGAAATGATCATAAGGAAACAGATACAACAGCCACTTCAATTGATAATATATACACCAACGTGCCGATATATGAAGGTAGTGTTGTTGCGACAGGTCTATCTGACCATCATGCTCAAATGCTGTCATTCACCTTCTAAAAGTTAATATTTGCAAGTCGGCAGAAGAAACAAGTTAGATTGTACGCTTCAGACAAGATTAATAAAATGAAGAATGTACTAGAGAAGACCAAGTGGAACCTAGTGCTGGAGGAAAATGTTGTAACTGAAAGTTACCGTACAAACTGTAAGACTTTTATAACGGCGATAGATGGGATATGCAAGAAGAAAATAATAGTTTGTGAATGACAAAAACGGGGGTTCGTGGATAAATAATATGGCATTAAAGCGAAATGTGGCATCAAAAGACAGCTATATGAGCGAGTATTGAACAACACTGTTTCTAAAGAAGTATATTATAACGACTTTGCTAAGGATTTGAAGAGTGATTGCAGGCAAGCTAAGCAAGCAATACCAACTTCATAAAAACAGCGACAAACAAGACTAAAGTGGCAAATAGTAAGGCAGGTGACTGGATGCTCAGGAGGTCAGAGATTTGACCTACAAATTTTGACGATAGATGGGGATACGGATCAGGAGCGGTTAAATTACATGACTAAATATCTAATCGACGTGTGTAAAAAGATTCACACCAAAAGGCTCAGCAACAGATAAAACTAAATATGTTAATGACACAATATTTTTTTACCCCACCCATGAAATTGAAGTGTACAATTCAATTTTTGAACTTATAAACACCAGTTCAGTAGGTTTTGACGAGATTCCAGTAAGGCTTCTGAAAGAATGTGCTGATATTTTAGTCAAGCCATTACCTCATATCATTAACTTATGTCTGGCTCAGGGATTGCTTCCAGATGACCTAAAAAACTCACTAGTGCTTCTGATACATAAGACTGGGGACATATATCTACTAATTATAGACCTATCTAACTAATTTCGAACATAGCAAAAATAATAGAAACAATTCTATGTCAGCGAATAGTGGCTGGTTTAGAGAAACACAAAATATTTAGTGAGAATCAAAATGGCTATATTAAGAAAAGGTCAGCTTACAGGGCAATATTTCAAGTTATCAAGGAAATTACAGAGGGACTTAATAAGCGTGAAAGCACAATGTGTATGATGCTGGAGTTATCTAAAGCTTTTGATAGCGTGTCCCACGACACTGTTAGTTAAGTTGGAATTGCTAGGTTTCAGGGGAGTCTCGCTGAATTTAATAAAGTCATACCTATTAGGCAGCAAACAAAGTATGGCTTTTAATGATCATAGGACAGGAGTATTTCTGAGTGGAAGGTTATAGAACGGGGTGTGCCTCAGGGCTCAATCATTGGGCCGGTCTTGTTCTTACTTTATATTAACGAACTGTCTGAAGTATTGCCCTATAAGACAAACGTGTTTGCTGACGATACATCTTTGGTTTTACGAGCTCCTTCAGATAATGATCTAATTTATGAGGCATCACAAATACTGAGAATTTTGGAACACGGGTACAATTCAATGTGACTAAAACAAACTTGTTCTCATTTAACTATTTTAGGGGTAACCAGTTAACCCTGAAATTTAACTCAGAATTGCTGGGCACGCAGGATGATGTTAAGTTTTTGGGCTTCAAGCTTGATTCTCAGTTGAACTAGAGGGCCCATGTTGGCTATCTGGCAGGTAAACTGTCTACTTTGCGTGTTCTGTCCAATTCTTGTAGTATTTAAGGTAGGCGCATACTATTCGCACTGTACGGAACGGACGGAACTGACGGATCGCATTTTTGTTTGCTATCCTACATAATAACATTGCATATCGCATATCATTCTCACCGGAAGGTTCGCATCAACGGAATTGCGATACAACATCATCCAGAGACCAACAAATCCGTCTGAGTCGGTGTGTGTTGATGAGTCATTTGCATTTCCGCACCCTATGCGACCTGTACCAACACGCAAAACGCATCTGCTAACTACAGTTTCTGATTTCATACAGAATTATGAAGAATTATACAATCTAAAACATCCTCATTAGTCCAATTTACAGAGGAGGCAAGACATGTGGGAAGAGATCGGAAAAATAATGAAGCAGTCGGGTAATTAAAATGTAATTTTTATAAACTGACCAAAAGATGTATTCTTCTTCTGTAGAGTCAAACTTAGAGTATCTAGTAATTAAGAGAACTCTTGCAGGTCATTCTAAAATAGTTAAAGAACTTCGCATCATCTTCTAGAAGTTGATTAAATAATGTATGAATTTCACCATGTAACTGTCTACCCATATTTATTGGATGGACGGAAAAACGCCTTTACGTTTTCTGCATTGCTGGTCTCTTTCTTCTTCTTCCAGCAGAGCTGCTAATAAAAATAAATCATCTGAACTCATTGCGATACCAGCTATTTTTATTGTATTACACTACCACAAAATTGAAATCCGTCCGGGAACAAAAGATTGCGAATAGTATGCGATGTAGCCAAATAAAATCCGTTCCGTCCGTGCCATGCAGTGCGAATAATATGCGCCTACCTAAAAGGCGGCACGGACGGAACGGATTTTATTGGGCTACATCGCATACTATTCACAATCTTTTGTTCCGGAATGGACTTCAATTTTGTAGTAGTGTAATAAAATAAAAATATCTGGTATCGCAATGAGTTCAGAAGATTTATTTCTATTAGCAGCACTGCTTGAAGAAGAAGAAAGAGACCAGCAATGCAGAAAACGTAAAGGCGTTTTTCTGTCCATCCAATAAATATGGACAGACAGTTACATGGTGAATTTCATACCTACATTATTCAATCAACTGTTGAGTTTTTGGGCTTGAAGCTTGATTCTCAGTTGAACTAGAGGGCCAATTTTGGCTATCTGGCAGGTAAACTGTCTACTTTGCGTGTTCTGTCCAATTCTTGCAGTATTAGTGCTGGCCTCGAGGCGTACTACGCATATGTGAACTCAATACTTCTATATGGACTAATGTTCTGGGAGAATTCCATAGAAGCCGGTAGATTCTTTAGGCTTCAAAAGGCTTGCATCCGCAGCATATTCAATCTGAAATGTAGGGGTTCGTGTAGTAAAACATTCCTCGACAACAGAATACTTACCTTGCCAAGTTTGTATATATTAGAGTGTTCGTGTTTTTTAGAGAAAATCGGAGTTTGTTGTCAGATTGTGAACAACAGCCTCAATACAACACTACAGCACGTTTAAAGGATTAGTTAATTGCTCCACAATCTACAAAAAGTATTGCTTACAATAGTGCTGTGGTGCAGTCCCTAAAGGTGTACAATAAACTGATGGTTCAGATAAAAGAGTGTCCACCTGCAAAGATGAGAAAAACACTGAATAATATTCTGGCGGCCAAAGCCTATTATAATATTGAGGATTCTTTAGCTGATAAGTTATAGTCAATTTATAATCAATATCGTGACGTGTAGTTTTTTAAAATTGTAATTCCTGTGTTTTTTATGTTTTTTTTTTAAATGTTAACGTGTTCTACACATGATGATTGGTAGTGGTGATGGGATCAGAACCCAGGCAGATGTGTGTATTCTGTTTAATACTAAATATCTGGGTATGTCTGTCAATCAACCAACAATGAGTACAATCGATAAAAAATTTCGAGAAAAGTCTAGCTTGGAAGATTTTCCAAAAAGAGGTGGCTGGTCTATAAGTGAAGAAGTGAAAATTAACCTCTTATTGGCAGTGGAAGAGAATCCCCACAGTAGTGTTCGGCAAATAGGCCGAGACAATGAAATTCCATTTCAGACGGCACATAAAGTATTAATACTTAAAAAGCTTCATCAAAATACAGATTTTGCAGGAGTTATCCGATGACGATTCAGACCGAAGGGTGCAGTTTTGTGCAACATTAATGAATAAATGTAATGATAACTCTTTTCAAGTAGCGAATATTCTGTTTTCGGACGAATCTACTCTTACACTACATGGATAAGTTAACTGTCAAAACTGAAGGTATTGAACAGGGGAAAATCCTTGATGGATGCGAGAGATTCACACACAATATCCACAAAAAGTAAATGTTTGACCTGGGGTTGTTGGGAGTAAGATTATGGATCCCTACTTTTTTATGGAACTATAAATGGATCACGATATCTACAATTTTTACAGCAATATCTCATTCCGACGTTACTGAACTTATTTGCTGCTGGAGACAATGCTGGTGTGTTAAACCATAACTCGTGGTATCAAGAAGATGGTGCCCCCGCGCATTTTGACGCTAATGTTCGACAGTATCTGGATCAACTATTTCCCAACAGGTGGATTGGCAGGCGTGGTGCACTCGAGTGGCCAGGAAGATCACCTGACCTAACTCCCTTAGATTATGTTCTGTGGGGTTATTTGAAGAATGTGATATCAAAAAGTAAACCAATACTACTGGCGAATTAAAAACAAGAATTAGAACTGAATGTACCAACATTTCTCCAGCGATTGTAAATAGAGCACAACAAGAATTTGTTGACCGTTTGGGATATTGTCAGGCACAAGAAGCCGGGAATTTCTAACATTTAATTAGATTATACTGAACTATATAATTCTTAATAGGCTTAACTTGTGTTATGTGTTACTGATAATAGACAAAATGTTATTACTCACTTTATTTGATTCCTACAAAGAAAAAACGGGTGGCTGAATAGAAAATTGGATTCGCTTTAAAAAGATGTATCGCACTACCCAGCATCCAATTTCAAAATTTTCGAAAGGGTAGCTACCCCACTAAGGGGTATAACAATAAGGGTGAGATTTTTTAACCCAAATATTAGCTTTTGAAATGAGAATCGACCTGTTTTTTAATTTTCCTTAATAATGGCCCCTTTCAATTTAATTTAATATATGCTTTACTTTATAGACATAGTGTGTGTGTGTCTATATATATATATATATATATATATATATATATATATATATATATATATATATATATATATATATATATACTGTCTTTAAATGTAAATAAAAACCAAGAAAGCTCCCAGAACCTCTAATATCGTATCTCTCGAAACCTGAGATGATTCTATAATTACTTAGCTGAACTAAAATCTTTCGAAAATATACTCTAGGAATCTCAGTACCTGAGCTGAAGAAACGCCGGCTTGCTGTGCAGAGGCAACACTTTTGTTTTAAATATTGAAAATTATCTAATTCAGCACATACTGGAAAGTAAAAATTACCAAAGCCGTATCGTTCTGTCTGAGCAAGTTGAATATATGCACGTGTCGCTCTTCAGATGACACGTTAAGCCGTTGGTTCAGGGACCATGCGATGTTTGTGCACCTAAAATACCCCTGCCTTGCTTACAAAAAACATATGTTCTCCAAATTTCCAGGTTGACGAAATGAAGCTGTTACGTGGCGTCGATGATTTACCATAGTCGCTGAAATAGACAGACATTAAATTAAAAAATGCAATACAATGCAGTAATTTCTCTAAAATGCTAGAAATAGCATCAGAATCGACTTAGCAGTTTAGTAATCATAATTTGCGCTTTGTATGTGTATATAATATAAAGAAAATATACATTTTCCATTTAGAGCTATAACGTGTCATTATAACAAGTAACAAATTAAAGACGTCACTTAGTGTAATTCGCATCATAGCTGATAGAAGAAACGAAAAAGAATTACAGAGAATGCTGAGTGCATTGGGTAGTGTGTTAAAACGAAACAGTTTAAAGATCACTATGAAGAAAATTATAACAATTAAAAAATAAGGAAAGGACTACGAAAATTGATGTAAAGAAGAACGGCCAACCACTTGAACAACGGGAATGTTGACGTATGTGATGAGTATTATTACTGGTTGGTGGTAGATGTAGCAAAGATCTGAGAGATGGGATATCGATGCCAAAGCAGGCATTCAATAGACAAAGTACTGTAAGCAGGGTAAATTATATTTTTATATTTTGTTTAATGTTGCGGACAATTAATATCTAAGTGTATAAATTACAAGGTTAATTAATATGTAGGTTTTATGACCAGCAGTGTATAAAATATAACATTACACTTAAAAAACTATTGATCTAGATCATTTCATGTCAAAGTTCCTATCAATTTTCGAAATTATTAGAAGAATTTGCTACAAAGTGTTACTAAGTGAGATAAGAAACTGCTAATAATGATTTACACACCTTTGATGACGCCATCCTGACTGAGCTGAGAAGGAGTTGTACGTGAGATAATCTCTGAACGAAATAGTACATACATATAGCGTACATACTCAGCAAAAATATAATGTACTTTCGTTATAAATGTGGAGTATCCTGGTTATTACTGAAGATAGAGACGAAACGGCTTTCGCAATACTGTGCTCGATTTTTATGAAACCAAAAATGGCAGTGATAGAAAAGTCGTCGCCTTCTTAGTTTCGTAGATAGAGGGCGCTTTTAAAAAGTTTGCAATTTGGGACCCCACTTGTATTTTCTTTTTTCAACACGATATCGAAAAGGTGAAAACGGATTCTAGTAAAACTTTTGCTGTAGAATAAAGCGGTAATTCAGATATTTTCAAAAAAAATTAATTTTCGAGAAAGATGTTAAAGTTGTTTCTTTAAATGGGACATATTGTTAGCTATCTTAACAGCTCTAATTAAGGCGATTCCAACTATATCTATATACTATATATATATATATATATATATATATATATATATATATATATATATATATATATATATATATATATATATATATATATATATATATATATATATATATATATATGCGTGTATGTATCCGAGCGATAATTCAAAAAATACTCAACTGATTTCAGCGAAACTTGACACATATTTTTGTTGTATTAAGACCGCATAATAGTTTGTATATCAGTTATAACGGACATTTTTGTCCCAAAAATATACAAAAATATGTTTGAAAACGCTATATTTTTGTAAGTATAAAAGTAATTGGAATGGGATTTTATATGCGGCGAGAAATAATGCAAATAAACCTATGTTGTAAATTTTAAGTAATTTGGTACACAATATTTAGAGTTTTTCCAAATTAAAATAAAATCCCAAAGACATGCGTTGAAACGACCTAGTGGTTAAGTCCAATGCCTGACAGACAAAGTAGTTAACTGCCACGCGTAGATTGATTCATACAACAGATATAAACCATACATCAACGGTACTCAAACTAAACATATACCAGGCATACAACATACTACCAGAACCAACAATCGTGAAATCTCGGCCGCAATTGTGGAAAATGACAGACGACATGAAATTAAAAATTTGCCAAGCGATTGTTATTTAACTGGGGGATTCAATCAATTATTAAAAGACACTATATTGGTAGCTTTATGAACGGCCCCAAATACAGTTTTAGCGCAGCATAATATAGTACTGTACTATCGCATAATATAGTATAAATGCAAGCAAAATCATGCCAATTCTCTATAAAAATCATTCTAAAATAGTTTCTTTTATCTCTAAACTTAAACATAAGACGTCATATAAGATACAAACAGTCGTGGGATGTGTTTCAATGGTAATTATACTAATTATGTACTTAATTGTTACGTATACTTTGAATACAATATCCCGGGTATGAAGCGGATCTGGAGTATCATGTAAACAAAATGTTAGCTAACGTGTGCCTACATGGCCGCAGAGACAGTGTCGTTGTCTTCTAAGCAGAAGGTTACGCGATTGAGGCCAGCTCGATGAATGTATGTTTTTTATGTTTTATTTCGACATTTAGAGAAACAAAAGTGCACAGATTTCATACGTTGTGAACATTAGAACACAACCAACAGGACTCTAAATGTACATTTATTAAAATCGGCCTTTTTATCAGCGTTGCCATTTAAATTAATTCCCGATAGAATCATACAATGAAGTATAGTACAGTAAATGAAAAACGCTTCTGGGGGCAGGGAATCATGGTTACGACGATTGGGCGACCTCGCCTTTAGATTGTGATGAATTATTTATCTACCGTGGCATACTCTTATTTCTTTGTACTCCGATCGTACTTAGGAGGTAAAATATTCTTAATACATACCTGATATCGATGGGCGATTCTGCATTGAGCTCTGACCCATTTGTGTTCGTCTTTCCCCAGTTTTAAGAGCTGGTCTCGAAAAAGTGTCCGTAGTTTCCTGATCGCATCGTCTATGAATTTAATACTTTCATTAATCTCTTTCTTTCCTTCTCTCTGTGGAAGAATTTCGTTATAAAGATCACGCTGTAATCTTCGCTAGTGTGGGCGTTGTTGTTATAGAACCGGAACGGAAGTTGGTTGATTGCATCGAAGTGCATTTACGTTTTACCAGATTTAACGTCTGTTTTGTATACTACTAGTTAATTCACTTCGTTCACTTTGATTGCCCATGTTCCGTGTGAGAGAAATGTTTACTTTAAGGGCAACCATTTCATTAATGAAGGCAAATGTTGATATAATATATGCAGGGTGATCGGTAACGCAATCGACACAGAATGTAGACGTGCAGAGGACCTCAAAACATGTCGATTTTTTATGTAAATTTTTTTTCTGATGCCCATGGTTGGTGAGATATTGACCGCCGAAGATTCGTTAATAATTACAACAAGCGGCTGTATTGCAGCAATGCCCCAATACAGAACAAACAAATTTGGTAGATGGTTTTCTTTTATCAACGTCGTGAGATGATGTCAAAACGAATTAAAATTTCGGGACGCAGAAAGTGCGCTATAGTAGCGAATTTTTATAAGAATTGTACACTATTATTATACGGCATATTAGTAAAGTTACTACTTTAAATTTACACAGACCTTGAAGATAGATTTTAGAGGTCCTAGTACGCGCACATTTGAAGAATTCTTTCGAAAGTGTTACCATCGATATCTCTCTATTATCAAAAAAATCGTGTGTTCTAACTCCTTTTGAGAAAAACGCCCAAAACTCAATTTTCTATGAACCTAAAGAATTAAATTTTGTAAGGCTAGGTCTCTTTAAAAGAAACTTGTATTACAAATTTTATTAAAGTTATATAAAAGATTTCCAGAAGGAAACTTAATTCATATTTATAAAAGTAAAGTATCTGCCAAATTATAAACGAAGCAGTTATTTTTCCTTATTAATCGCCAGTATGATTGCGTTTTAGTCAACCTAATCAAACCGGTTTTAGTGAATTTTCCTTTTAAAAAAATCACTAATGAGGAGATCCCGACCGTTAAATTTTTATATGTTTTTGTATATATATACATATATATATACATATATATATATATATATATATATATATATATATATATATATATATATATATATATATATATATATATATATATATATGTATATGTATATGTATATGTATATGTATGTATCACACCAATAACTCAAAAAATAATAGGCCGATTTTGATTAAATTTGGTGAATACCTTTCGTCTGCAAGTGGCGTGGCTGGTTCGTTAGCCAGGAAAATCGGCCCAGGTTTTCCCGGAAAATGTTGTGCTTTCTTTCGAAAAAAAATTATATCTCCGAAAATAACAAAGTAAGGGCAACCAGATTTGCGGGTTTATATCATTATATGTAAATTACCTACCGAAATTTAGCTCTGTAGGTTTAAATGCAAAAAAATTATAGGCCTTTAAAGAAAAATAAATTGGGCCTTCCCTCAAAACGTCAAAGTCGCGATTTAAAACATCAAAGTTGGCAACAGTTAGGCAAATAACCTGAAACTAATACGAGCTATGGAAAGAAAATGTCTCAAGAAGAATGTTTTACAAAGCCTGAAGTCTTAGCTTCAACCGTCATTGTCTTTCATTTTACAAAAATATTTCCAGAAAATTCATTTCAAATAAACCCTTTATCTGATGCTTTGCAAGTAGTTTTAGCTATAGAGTTTATCGTTTAATGGTATATAATTTTTGTCGAATTTTCGTAAAAAATCAATAAAGTTCAATATATCCGTTATTATACAAGATACGAAAAAAAGATTGTATACATTAATTATAGGGTGCCTTGAGCTACATCTTAAACAGTATTTCTACAATCACAGGGTGGCCCATAAGTTGTTAGTGATACAAATTTTCTTTTTTTGTTTAATCGAATACGCCTTATGTTATTGCATGTTCCATCGAAATATAATGCATGCTTGTAAGAAAAGATATTCGGGACGCAGAAAGTGCGTTATGGTAGCGAGTTTTCATTAAATGCAACAAATTTGAACAACTCAATTTGCTATTAACCTATAAGGTTGACCAAGAAACCAGTTTTTTCGGCAACACTTTAAGTTTACTTTCGGAAAACAATAAAGTTATTTTGATCATACATGGCACATTGTTTCTACTATATAGGTTATACTGGTAACTAAATTTCAGAAAGAAAACACACATATTTGCTATTAAAAAGATTTTAAAGAAAATTCACTACCATAACGCACTTGCTGAGTCCAGACTTTTTTCAATATCAACAATAACAAATGTATAATTTCTGACTCAACGGTGACAAACTTATTCAAGCGTCTTAAACAAAAATGGGATCTTGTTCAAAACAGATGAAATCTGTGCACTATTGTTTCTCCAAATGTCAAAATAAAACATAAAAAACATACATCATCAAGCTGGATTCGATCGCCTAACCTTCTGCTTAGGAGGCAACGGCGAAGTCCCCGGTGCCATCTAAGTATACTTCAACTGACGTTTTATTTGCGTGATACTTTAGATCGGCTTCATGCCTGAGATATTATATTCAAAGTATACGTAATTAATTACAGAATTAGTAGAATTACCATTGAAACACATCCCACGACTGTTTTGGTCTTATACGACGTCTTGGGTTTAAGTTTAAAGATAAAAGAAACTGTTTTAAAATCATTTTTATAGAGAATTGGCTTGATTTTCTTTACATTTCTAGTATATTATACGACAGATAATATATCTACGCTGCGCTAAAACTGCATTTGAGGCCGTTCATAAAGCTACAAATATAGTGTCTTTTAATAATTGATTGAATCCCCCGGTTTAATAACAATGACTTGGAAAATTTTTAATTTCACGTCGTCTGTCATTTTCCTTAATTACGACCGAGATTTCACTATTGGTGGGTCAGGTAGTATGGTCTATGCCTGGTATATATATATTTACTTTGGTTACCGTTGAGGTATGGTGTATACCTGTTGTATGAATCATTCTTCGCGTGGCAGATAACGACTCTGTCTGTCAGGCATTGGCCTTTAACCACTGCGTTGTCTCAACGCTTGTCTTTTTTTATTTTTAATTAGGAGAAACTCTAAATATTGTGTACCAAATTACTTAAAATTCAAAACATAGGTTTACTTGCATTATTTCTAGCCACATGTAAAGTCTCATTCCAGTTATTGTGATACTTACAAAAATATAGCGTTTTCGCAATGTTTTTCCCCTTGACTTGAGCATAAAGGCTGATTAACGCACTCGACAAGTTTGATTGGAATCAGTTTAGTATTTTCTGATATATATATATATATATATATATATATATATATATATATATATATATATATATATATAAATAAACATATAAAAATTTTAACGAACCTTGGTTTTGGGTTCTAGGGACCCAAATTCGCGCTCATCTGAAGAATTTTTTTCGAAAGTTTTTCATAGTGACCTCTCTATTAGCGAATTTTCGTAATGAAAATTCGCCAAAAGGGGCCAACAATCAATTATGTTCCTATAAAGTCACTTAAAGTCCTTAATAGCGTTTGTTAAATTTCAGATATGTTAATGTTTTAAAAAGTTTTCAAGGGACATAATTTTGTTTTGATCTCAACTCTAAAGATCTCAATTTTCTCAAAAACGGGTGGTTTGTTGAAAATTTGTCAAGAGGAAAAAACTACAAATTTGATTTGCTATACAATTGATGGACTTTAGCTATTAATTAGCTTAGGGTTTAAAAAAATCATTTAATTTAAATTGTGACCCACCCCTAATTCACCCCTTTCTGAGTTGACATCCAATTCAAATTTTTGTCAAATAACGACGTTGATAAAAGAAAACCATCTACCAAATTTGGTTGTTCTATGTTGGGGCATTGCTGCAATACAGCTGTATCTTGTAATTATTAAAGAATCTTCCGAGCTCAATATCTCACCAACCATGGGCGTCAGAGAAAAATTTTATATAGAAAATAAGCATGTTTTGAGGTCCTCTATACGCATACATTATGTGTCCATTGCATTGTAAATCACCCTGTATAGCGTTTTCCGCGTAAGAACGGAAACAGAGCAGGTGCGTGTAGAAGCCCCTATAATATAATGATTTAACCCAACTCTATAACCTCTATACCGGGTTGCACCACTTAAGTGATAAGGGTTCAAAGTTGCCCCCCTAATTATAAAAAATTAATAATCTCGAACATCGATTGATTTACTTATTAAACCAAATTCGTCACTTGGAATAACCCCAAAATGACCGCCAACTGATGGTAAGGTGGAATAAATCGAAGGTCCGGAAAGGGTTGATCGAGGGTTATACACTCTTTAAAGTAGGGATAACTCTTTCATCCCTAGGCTAATTTTAACAAGGGTAGGCCCCTCAATGTAGCACTCAATTCTTAATCTTTCTACTTCTGTGAATTTTTCATAAAGTGAATGGTTTTGAAGGAAAACGGAATTGATTGAAGCTAGATATTTCAACAGTGTTAAATAAAAATTATAAGTATAAAATAAAACATCATGTAATCCAAAAGGTTTTTTTTCTTCTTAACTTCCGCGACTATTAATCTAATCACCGACGCCAGGGAGCAGTTTCACCTCATTATCCTGGAACTTTTTCCGAACCCCTGTCTTTCTGTAAAGAGTGAAGGGATCTTTAACGTGCCAAATACCGCATGGTACACGGGACCGGCGGCCTTGGGTCCTCTTCAAAGGGCGAAATGTGCAGACATTCAACTTGCTCAACCACAATGCCAAAACCTCGGCTGATGTTAATTTTGCAGTATTATGATGTACTGAAAAAGTGAAAGGGGAACCCGGGGAATATTTTAAAGAAAATTGAATTTTGGGCATTTTGCTCAAAAGAAGTTGGAACACAAGATTTTTTTGATACTAGAGAGATATCGATGGTAACACTTTCGAAAGAATTCTTCAAATTTGCACCTACTAGGACCTCTAAAATCGACCTTCAAAGTCTGTGTAAGTTTAAAGTATTAATTTTAGTAATATGTTGTATAATAACAGGGTACAATTCTTATGAAAATTCGCTACTATAACGCACTTGCTGCGTCTCGAAATCTTTATACATTAGAATTTTAGAGATTTTGCAGTTGTGACACTTCATTATATATTAGTAATGGATTTTTTTGTTGTTGCAGGTACGTCGGCTGATAGCAATTCATCTGTGTAGAAGGTAGAAATCAACTTTTTACATTATTAATAACTTAAATGAACTCAAAGTGATATACTAACTTATTTAGGATTTTATTTCTGAACGTCACACAGTCTGGGATAGGCATAACTAAACATTGAATGAAAGGCTTCCCTCCAGACAACAAATTTATTTAAAATTCACTTCCCGACGCGTTTCGACACTCTAGGAGATCATCTTCAGGGGATAAATCTATAATCACAATAAGAAAGGTCTGTCAGAAAAACATTAGTTTTTCCGGTAGGCAATTGTGCACGTTAGAGTACAATGATGACAAGATATTCTCTACAGAAAAACGCCAAAGGTTAAAATCACAAGTCACACAGTAAAATGTTAACTAACTGTTCGGTTAATTAACATTTTACCAGTAGCGGCTCGTGCCTTAATGCATTAGGGGTGCGCATGAAAAAAAAGTTCAGGACGCAGCCAGTGCGTTATGGTAGTAAATTTTTATTTAATGATTCAAATTTGAATAACTCAAGTTTCTACGAACTTAGAAAGTTGAATTTTGGTGTATAGTAGGGTCTTACCCAGGGCAACATATCCACAAAATTTCATCAAAATAACTTTGTAATTTTCGGAGAAAAATTTTTTTTCAAAAGAAAACTCAAAATTTGAGTAACTCAATTTTCTACAAATTTAGAAAGTTGAATTTTAGTGTGTAGTAAGGTCTTTTACAAGGCAACATATCCACCAGATTCTATTAAAATACCTTTGTAATTTTTGGAGAAAATTTTTTTTTTTAAACGTTATCCGATTTTCCTGACTAATATATATACAGGGTGGGCCAAACTCGATGGCCTATTAGAAGTATTTAGAGCATCAAAAGTGATAGAGATCTGAAATTTGGGTTATTTTTGTAAGTGGTCGCGATCTTTGTTTCGAAAATATTTTTAACAATGCAGTGTTGCCACATCTACCCTAAATAGATACTAACTTTGTTTTTTCAAATGAAACACCCTATATATTATGACATTTTCGGGTCCCCCGGAACATTTACAAAGTTTTTTATACAAGTTATATCTCACCTATCTACAGCCGTTATGGAGATAAAAAATAATATTTAGGAAATTTGGCAACTTTCATTCCTCAATGAAAAAACGATTATCACCGCAACCGACATAGCTAGGATTCTGTATTTATAGTTTCTGTTTGTCAATGGGTTAATATATGATGATATGCTGTGATAATTCAATTACTGCATACAGGATGTTCACAAAATGATGGACTTCTGATAGGACATTGAAAGTCAGGTAACTCGGAAATTTCAAATAGAACACCCTGTATTTTATAATGAAATAAGCAAGATTAATTGATTTCCATTCTAAAAGTGTTGGGCGATGTGGTACCTATTCTCAGCGGTTTTCGACTTATAAGCACAAATAGAAAATATTGCAAGTAAAGTGTTAAATAATACTAATTTTTAGTTCCTCAACCAATTGCTATGTTAAAATCTGATTCATTATTCAACACTAAAAAATCACACCATTGACAGCTGGCTATATTCTCATATAAAATAACAAGACGAAAATAAACATACAAACAAATAAATTAACAAACACAAATAAATAAATAATGAAATGAACACCAATAATTAAATTGCTTGAATCGTCCTCCTTCAACTCTCAAACATTCTATGACTTGTGTCAGAACATGAGTTGTTGCTGCTTCTATCTCACATCCCCCTAGAGATAGTAATGCGCTCGACACTCTATTTTTGAGTTCTTCCTTGGTGTTAATGGGCGTCAGATAAGCAATTTGTTTGATTCTACCCCAAAGATAAAAATCCAGTGGGGTGAGATCTGGTGACCTCGGTGGCCAAACCCAAGGACCTCGACGTATCCAACGATCTTCAAACATTCCCACAAGTTCATTTGTCACTTGGTTTGTGCAATGGACTGGAGAACCATCTAGCTGATACCAGCAATCTCGGAGAGTCTCAAGATTTAATTCATCGAGGAAGTCAGATACTGTGGTCCGTAATATCTGAAGATATTTTTCCGAATTTAAATTCTCTTCGTAAAAGCAAAATTTTATTTGGTCGTTCATCATCAAGCAAAAGACATTGAACTCAAATTTATGTTGAAACCCTGTCTCTTTAACGAAGTGTGGATTTTCCGCTGCCCAGTAATGTGAATTTCTTCGATTGAAGATGCCTTCTCTAGTAAACTTGCTTTCGTCCGTCCAAATAATTTTCTTCAGAAAATTTGCATCTTCTTGAGTACGAATTAACATCATTTCACATAAATTTACGCGTTTTTCCGGATCAGTTGGCTCAATGGCTTGAAGTCTTATGAATTTATAATTATGCATTCCATAGTTATGCATTATTCTTTCTATGGATTTATAGGATATTCCTAAGTCTTTCTCGGCGGAATGAAGTGATGCATGAGGAAATGCAGAAAAATATGCTAGGACAATTATTATATTGTCATCGTTACCTGTAACAGGTTTCATTTGGAGTCTTGGATTGCTCATGTGACCGTTATTCAAAAAGTTGGCTTGTAACCTCTTGAATTTCTTCCCATTCATCGGAACAATGCCTGGATACTTTTCGTTGAAGTTTCTGCATGTCCTTGAAATAATCTTGTTACACTGGCCATGCATGAAGAACAAGTCCAAAATTTGCTCATTTGTATATGAATTTGCCATTTCCAATAAAAGATCACTAACAATATGTATAACGAACAGAGTTATAAACTGACAGTTTAATTCTGACAATCGATCTTGACAATTTAGAAGCATCGCCTACTGTTTATAACAAATCTATTCAAGGCAAGGCAATATTTTCTATTTTTGCTTATAAGTCAAAAACTGCTGAGAATAGGTACTACATCGCCCAGCACTTTTAGAATGGAAATAAATTAATCTTGCTTATTTCATTATAAAATACAGGGTGTTCCATTTAAAATTTCCGAGTTACCTGCCTTTCAATGTCCTATCAGAAGTCCATCATTTTGTGAACACCCTGTATGCAGTAATTGAATTATCACAGCATATCATCATATATTAACCCATTGACAAACAGAAACCATAAATACAGAATCCTAGCTATGTCGGTTGTGCTGATAATCGTTTTTTCATTGAGGAATGAAAGTTGCCAAATTTCCTAAATATTATTTTTTATCTCCATAACGGCTCTAGATAGGTGAGAAATAATTTGTATAAAAAACTTTGTAAATGTTCCGGGGGACCCGAAAATGTCATAATATATAGGGTGTTTCATTTGAAAAAACAAAGTTAGTATCTATTTAGGGTAGATGTGGCAACACTGCATTGTTAAAAATATTTTCGAAGCAAAGATCGCGACCACTTACAAAAATAACCCAAATTTCAGATCTCTATCACTTTTGATGCTCTAAATACTTCTAATAGGCCATCGAGTTTGGCCCACCTTGTATATATATATATATATATATATATATATATATATATATATATATATATATATATATATATATATATATAAACATATAAAAATTGAAACAGACCCCGGATATGGGTTCGAGGGGTCCTAGTTCGCGCTCATTTGAAAAAAAATTTGCACAGTCTCTCCATCGATACCTCTTTATTAGTGAATTTTTTAAAATAAAAATTCACTAACAATGAAGAGCTCGCCTAATTTGTCCCCGAAAATGTATTATAAAGAAACCAACTTTTTTTCCCTCAGAGCTCCTCCGCGGCCTTGCCGCCCCGATAGCACTGCAAGAAACCTACTTACTAAACTTAATAATTATTAACTACTTACCAAGTTTTTCTCTAGTTAGTTATACGTTATAGTAGTTAAAAAGTCCCTTAAAAAGTTAACCTTTAAATTTAAAATATCCATTTAATTAATCACAGTATCACAACTATTTTGTCCACTTATTAAGCAACTCGAAGTAGTAACTATCATAATAATAATAATTGTCTTGTTAGAACATGTGAACAACAACGAAATGATCTAATTAAAAAATCAATCCGACGCGAAGACGAAAATTACTAGGTAGTAGGTACACACGCTCTGTCAAAAGTCCACTACAAACTGGAAGTGTGTTATTTTATAGCGCACAACAGATTGCTTATTCGGTCGTTCTAGACGAAGATCATCAAGATTCGGTGACCATTTCGCACTGAAGTTTCGCATTTCCTGAAAGCGCCGAAAAATACACACCGCCGCCCGACTGCTTTATGTGTATATGGATGTATATAACGTCTGCAATGATTAACACTATACTTATTCTGATCCTCTATATAATATTTTGTTTGTTGAATGCAGGAGGTAAAAGAGTAAATAAAAATTTATTAAAATATAGCATAGAAAAAAAAATCCACGGCAGGCTGCAGTGCGCGCGCACGGGCGCACTTATTGAGGAGCCGCCGCTGCATTTTACTGTGTGACTTGTGATTTTAACCTTTGACGTTTTTCTGTAGAGAATATCTTGTCATCATTGTGCTCTAACGTGTACAATTGCCTACCGGAAAAACTAATGTTTTTCTGACATACCTTTCTTATTGTGATTATAGATTCATCCCCTGAAGATGACCTCATAGAGAGTCGAAACGCGTCGGGAAGTGATTTTAAATAAATTTGTTGTCTGGAGGCAACCTTTTTATTCAATGTTTAGTTATTTAGGATTGTTCAATATTACTCTCAATTTTGGACATGGAAAAAGAGACGGATTTATAAATTTTTAAAATTGAAACACTACCACTAAAGGGGAATGTCTTGTTAAAATTGCAAAACAGATTATAAAAAAACAAAAAAATTGGTTTAGTATATCACTAAAGTTTAATATGTAATTATTAACCTTTATCCTTAAAGGTTAAACCACATAATATTACGAAGTCTGTTAAAAATGTGGACACGGATATTTATTCGAATATACCTAACCGCAGAGAAGACGCAAGGTCTTATATATGATGAGTAATATATCTTGAAGCACAAAAGACGGTAGGTAGTCATAGTGTAGCATCAAGTATAAATAGAAATACTCCCGGAGGCGCGTTTCCTATGTAGATGGTTAATTACATGCTTACTGATTTAAACAGAAAACAAAAGGAATTTTTATGTTGTGAAATGGTAAATAAAGTCCATCGTTGAGCAATATGTTGTAGCATGAAAGTCGTTACCCATATTTTAGGGGATGGTAAGGCGAAATAAAAAAAATTCGGAACGCAGCAAGTGCGTGATAGTAGTGAATTTTCATAAGATTTATACACGATTAGTAAGGTATATTATCAAAACTAATTCTTTAAATTTAAATGGATCTTGGAGATTGGTTTTAGAATTCCCAGTAAGCGATTACTTGAATAAATTTCCATGTTCTATGGAATTAGAAAATTAAAATTTGGTACATATATGTGAACACTGCAAATCGCTTTAAAAAATTGTGTTAAAAATTTCATTAAAGTTACAAAAGTTTTCCAAAAAAAAATAATTAATGGAATGTACCTGCCAAATTATCAATATGGCCCTCTATGTGAGACTGACAAACAAGGCAACCTCAAATTCATTTTTGGAAAAATATTTCAAATAAATAAAAGGAGGTAGCAATCTCATCATAAATTGAAAATCTTGGTTCGCAGCTTCGTCACGAGGGTTCTCCTCCTCCTTCTACACGCATACAATCACCCTCAATGCATAAACAAGAACAATATAAACAAGAAAAATTTCTTCGGGACACCCCCAAGAAAGTTGCGGGACCTGCGGTGAATAACGGTTCTGGGCAAAGTAAACAGAATTTTAAGCAAGTATAGCTGCAAAATAGGTAAAAGGTAGCTTATAGATGTCCATATAAGTTGGTTTTTTCGAACTTTTCGCTCACATTTTTTTTTAATCTTCTTCCCCGCCCAGCAACCCTATTCACTCCTGGTCCTGTAACTTTCTTAGGGGCCGTTTGCAAGAAATTTTTCTTGTGGCATGTACATCCAGAAAGGGTTCTATGCATGTTTCCGATTTTTTTCTAAAAGTCCCTCGTGTGTTAAACTGCAAATTTACCGAAAATTTTATTTTTATTTCCAAAAGGAATGTACCTGCTAAATTATAAACGTGGCAGGTATTTTTCCTTATTAATCGCTTGGATGATTCATTTTAGTACACTCAATCGAACCAGTTCCTGCAAACAAAATAACAAAAAAGTTTTTTTTAAAGAAATTTGTGGTCATTTTTCAAGTCTAGCACTCACGCTGCCTTTATATAGGTTTTAGTATGTATCAAAACTGAAGATTCTAGTTTAATGAGAAATTGAGTTATCACTATTTGAACTATTTTTACAAAAATTCGCCACTTGCTGCACCTAAACTCTTTTCAACACTTATTTACTATTACTGTATCCATACTTTTTGAAAATGAAATAAATATAAAAAAAAACTCTGGACGCAGCAAGTGCGTTATGGTAGTGAATTTTCCAAAAAATGTTTCTAATAGCAAATATGTTTTTCTAAGAAAGCAGGCACCAAATTTGGTTACCAGTATAATTTATATATTAGAAACAATGTACCATATTTCATCAAAATAACTTTATTGTTTGAAAATGTACAAAAATTTCCGAAAGTAAACTTAAAGTGTTCCCGAAAAAACTAGTTTTCTGGTCAACCTTATAGGTTAATAGTAAATTGATTCACAATTTGAAGCATTTAATGAAAATTTGCTACCATAACGCACTTGCTGCGTCCAGAATTTCTTTTCTTACAAAGATGTATTATATTTCGATGGAAAATACAAAAAAGCAATAACGTAGGGCGTGTTCGATTAAAAAAATTCACAAAAAAAAAGGAAAATTTGAATCACCAACGACTTATGGGCCACCCTGTAATTGTGGAAATATTTTTTAAGATGTAGCTTAAGACACCCTACAATTAATGTATACAACTTTTTTTCGTAACTTGAATAATGACGGATATATTGCGCTTTAATGATTTTTTAACGATAATTCGACAAAAATGATATACCATTAAACCATAAACTCTATAGCTAAGGCTACTGCTAAAGTATCAGAGAAAGGGTCTATTTGAAATGAATTTTCTGGGAATATTTTAGTAAAATGAAGGACAATGACGATTGAAACTAAGAGTTCAGGCTTTGTAAAACATTATTCTTGAGACATTTTCCTTCCATAGATCATATTAATTGCAGGTTCATTGCCTAAATATTAACAATTTTAACGTTTAAAATCGCGACTTTGACGTTTTGAAGAAAACCCAAATTTATTTTTCTTTAAATGCCTGTAACTTTTTTGTCCTTTAACCGACAGCGCTAAATTTTGGTAGGTAGCTTACATATAACGATATAAACCCGTATACCAAATTTCGTTGCCCTTACTTTGTTAATTCCGGAGATATAATTTTTTTTCGATTTTTTTCGAAAAAAACCTCAAAATTTTCCGGGAAAACCTCGGCGGATTTTTCTGGATAACGAACTTATCCAAGCCACTCGCGAAAGGAAGGTACTCACCAAATTTTATCAAAATCGGTCCATTATTTTTGTAGTTATAGGTGTGACACATAAATATATAAACATATATATATATATATATATATATATATATATATATATATATATATATATATATATATATATATATATATATAAACATATAAAGTCTGAAACCGACCTCGGATTTGGGTTCCAGGGGTCCTAAATAGCGCTCATTTGAAGAAATTTTTTCAAAATTCAATAGTCGAGATCTCCTCATTAGTGAATTTTTTTTAAGAAAATTCACTAAAATACAAAATTTTTAAATTAAAATTTAATAATTTACACTGTCTGCAGTCCTTTAAAAACTCGCGAACGGGACGTTAAAAGTGCGGAGGTGCATCGTCTTGCTGAAACCAAATATCAGCATTTGGTAAGTCAGGTCAGGTCAGGTCAGGTCAGGTCTGCATTTGGAAAACTTGTAACAAAAGCAGGATAAGCTCATTCCTTAGAAAATTATGACATCGCTGCCCAGTGAGAATTTTATCGTGGACTATTCCTGTTCACACGTTAACTTTACGAGGGCGTTGTGTATGTGTTTTAGTCACCCAGTGAGGATTCCCTTAGAAATCATTGTAAAATTTTTGTGAAATCTTGGTACTTATTAATAAATGTTTAATAAGTTATTGTGAAAAATATTTTCGGATTTTCATAAAAAACTGATCGCCAAATTTCATGATTTTTAAAAAATATTTTGTCGAAAAACTTTTTGTGAATAATTATATCTTAGTAGGTGGGTAAATAGCTTGAAGAAGTTCGTTGGCCAAGAAAATCGGGTCAGATTTTTCGGTAACATTTTAAGTTTATTTTCGGAAAATTTTTGTACTTTTTCAAACAATAAAGTTATTTTGATAAAATATGGTACATTGTTTCTCCTATATGGGTTATACTGGTAACCAAATTTGATGCAAGCGTTCTTAAAAAAATATATATTTCCTCTTAAAAACATTTTAATGAAAATTCACTACCATACCGCCCTTGCTGCGTCCAGACTTTTTTGGATATCCGGGGGTCGTGTATAGGGTAGGTACATGCTGAATTTCAGTTTTAGAAAGGATATTTCGTAGAAAAAAATTCGCTTATGAAGAGTTCACGTAACCAAATTTGATGCCTGCTTCCCTTAAAAATAGTGATGCAAATTGAATCATAACTTTTACATCTGTGATAATCTACTTTCTTTAGAAAGACATTCGCATGAAATGAATTTGGGATCCATGACCTGACCACAAAGAAAATATTCGTTATCCTGTACCCATGAATTTCGGAAACGTTATCTTGTATTCGAATTATAACGAAAAAATGTCAATTTTATTACATACCCCCTGAAGCGATCTTACCCGAAAACATCTCGAAGCGTTCCCTTGTCGGGTGCTAACTGGATACCAAATTTGAAGATGCTATCTCAATTCGTTCAAAAGTTGTTGCGCCTACTAACAGACAGACGTACAGGTCAACAGACCCACACACACAAAAAATAGTCGTTCTAGAATCAGTTTTTCTATATATTTTGAGACTTTTTACGCCGTTTTAGTAAAAAAAAAGACATTTCGAAATTTCTGTCACCGATATTCCACCGCTACACATTCAACCCCTAATTTAATTTCAGCACAAAATACCAGACGTTTGATGAAATTGAAAGTTTTCTAATAAACAAATCCTAAAATGTTATATTGCTCGAGTTTTAACGAAAAAATGGCAATCCTCACCAAATCACCCCCCATTCATACCCTACCTACATTTCTGTTGCCGTGGATGGCCATTCCTCTAAACGGTATCAAATTAATGCAGGAGTTCCTCAAGGTTCAGCTTTAGCCCCTACTTTGTTTCTTCTCCATATCAATGACCTCCTCTCTAGCACATTCAACCCACTTCACAGTTACGCGGACGACAGCACCCTCCACTCAAATATACAATATTCTAAGCCTGTCTCTTTAGCCCAATTAGATGATGATCGCACACTCATGAAGGGTTCTGTCTCCGTGGATCTCCAAAAAATATTAGACTGGGGAAGTAGAAATCTTGTACAATTCAACCCCGCCAAATCACAGTCTTGCTTTCTTTGTCATAAGAGATACACCTGCCCTAGACCCATCACAATAAACAACCAAATTATTCAAAGTAATGAGTCCTTTTCACTTGTTGGCATTTCTGTGGATCGAAATCTCAATTGGAACCTACATGATACATCAATTGCAGAAGAGGCTCCTAAGAAATTAGGTTTCCTCTTTCGGGCTCGCAAATACTTTTCACCAGCTAATCTATATACCTTATATCCTTCACAAATAAGACCAAACTTTGAATACTGCTCCCACATCTGGGGTGCTGCTGCCGCTTCTACACTCGCTATCCTGGACTCCATTTAGAAGGGAGCTATATGTTTCATCGGTGACCCTACGCTCAGCCAAAGGCGGCCATCCCTTGCTCACTGACGTGCCGTTGGTGACCTCTCTCTTATGGATATCTGCACGGGCACTGCTCAGAGGAGCTTTCTTCCATGGTTCGTCCACCTGCTGCCCCTAACAGATCTACCAGGGGAACAGAGCGAATGCACCCTTTTACTGTCCAGGTCACCAGACAGAACATCTTGTTATGCCCGATATTTTGTCCCGAGGACTTCCAAGTTGTGGAATTCCTTGCCGGCACACGTTTTTCATTCTCCCCCGAACCTCCAAACCTTCAAGTCCAGAATTAACAAGTTGCCTCTTTCCTCCCTGTCGACACCCACGGTACGATAGTATTTAGGCTGTAAGCCCTCGTGGTGTGTTGTTGAAATAAAAAATAAAAAAACCTCCTGAACCGATTTTACCACAAAACAATCGCAACCGTTCGTTTATCGTCTGCTAACTTTATACCAAATTTGAAGACGATATCTCAATTCGTTCTAAAGTTATCGTGGCTACAAACAGACACACATGTAGACCGACAGACACAACAACATTTCGTTCCCAAATCATGTTTTCCGTATGTTTCGACTCTCTTTACAACGTTCAAGCGAAAAAAAATTGACATTTTTCTCGCCGATGCCATACTTTCACATGTTTTGACGATGTGGAAGGAAAATCAAATTCCTTTTAAGTACAATTTTTATCATCCCTCTGATGACGCTAACAGTGTTAGCGAAACGATCGTCAGGTCTAAAATTGTATTGGGATGAATTTGGTTCTCCAAATTTTACTTATCAGTGCTCATCACAGGTTCCAATATTTACTCATTCAAATTCATTTTCCGATGACTTATTTAATGTGATCCCTACCCTTCCATAACCTAACTAGATGAACGAAATTTCGAGGTAGTGTATACATTAATCTTGCATTTTAGTCCATTCAATTCAATTGACTCTGTTTACAGGCCATTTAGGTTTACAAACCGATTATCCTAAAACCATGTCTACCATTTGTTTACCCTTTAAAGGTCCCCTTTTCTTCGCTGAACGTTACAACTTAGACCGCTGGAAGGAGAGACAGATTAATGAATGGAGGCCGTAGTAAATATAGGCTAACAAAAAGTTACCGCTTCAGCTGATCAGTTTAGGTTCTCTCGTCGTGACTCTCATCGCCTTTTTGTTTTATCGTTCAATAAAATGTACATGTAGGTGCGCGCAACGGTGCTCTTAAATCCCTGTTTCATGGCTCTACAATAAGAAAACTATATTGGAATTGTTTTAGTGACTTTACAAATTACTTTTTTTTATTGCCAGGTTTATGTTCTCTCGTTCTGTTTTAGTGACTGAGTTATTGGTTTGCTTTGTAGGCGATAATGTGATTATCACTGCTCTGTAGTGTCGAAAGGTGTGTTTTCTATTCTCAGGTGTAAAAATTATTGCTAATGAAAATAAAAAATTAAAATGGAACTGCAGGTGGTGCACTGATTGTTTCGAAGTTTATTGAGCTGTAAAACTTCGCTGTCATGTTTACGCGACTCGGAAACTTTTTCTTATATTCATGAAGCTTCATACATAATAAAAGTGCAACAAACTCGTATCTGTTTAAATTTGCAAGTGTACACAAAAGTTCTTCTTTCGGGTGTTGTTAATTCATTTAACAAAAGTTAACATTACATAAGTTTTCAGCAACCTTGTTGTCTTCTTCATTGTCCTATGTCTTTACCAATCCAAGGGCTAAGGGCAAAAGATACGTATCTACAAAATATCCAACCTGAGACAATTAATATTTAAGTTATCTTTTTTTTAATTTTATTTCAACAACACACCACGAGGGCTTACAGCCTAAATACTATCGTACCGTGGGTGTCAACAAGGAGGAAAGAGGCAACTTGTTAATTCTGGACTTGAAGGTTTGGAGATTCGGGGGAGAAGGAAAAACATGTGCCGGCAAGGAATTCCATAACTTTGAAGTTCTCGGGACTAAAGAGCGGGCATAACAAGATGTTCTATGTCTGGTGACCTGGAAAGTAAAAGGGTGCATTCGCTCTGTTCCCCTGATTGATCTGTTGGGGGCAGCAGGTGGAGGAACTATGGAAGAAAGCTTCTCTGAGTGCTGCCCGTGCAGATATCTATAAAAGAGAGAGAGAGAGGTCACCAACGGCACGTCGGTGGGCAATAGATGGCAGCCTTTGGGTGAGGGTAGGGTCACCGATGAGACGTATAGCTCTCTTCTGAATGGAGTCCAGGATAGCGAGTGTAGAAGCGGGAGCAGCATCCCAGATGTGGGAGCAGTATTCGAGGTGTGGTCTTATTTGTGAAGTATATAAGGTGTAAAGATTAGCTGGTGAAAAGTATTTGCGAGCCCGGAACAGGAAACCTAATTTCTTAGCAGCCGCTTCTGCAATTGATGTGACATGTTGATGCCAATTCAGATTCCGATCCACAGAAATTCCAACAAGTGAAAATGATTCATTACTTTGAATAACTTGGTTGTTCATTGTGATGGGTCTAGGGCTTGTGTATCTCTTATGAGAAAGAAAGCAAGACTGTGATTTGGTGGGGCTGAATTGTACAAGATTTCTACTTTCCCAGTCTAATATTTTTTTGGAGATACACGAAGACAGAACCCTCCATGAGCCTGCGACCCTCATCTAATTGGGCTAAATAGACAGGCTTAGTATATTGTATAGTTGAGTCGAGGGTGCTGTCCTCCGCGTAACTGTGAACTGGGTTGGATGTGCTAGAGAGGAGGTCATTGATGTAGAGAAGAAACAAAGTAGGGGCTAAAGCTGAACCTTGAGGAACTCCTGCATTAATTGGATACAGTTTAGAGGATTGGGTATCCACAACAACAGAAATCCTCCGGTTGGAGAGGAAATTTGCTGTCCAGGTACAGGTACAGAGTTTATTAAGCAGCGCTGCGTGCCAGACCTGATTGAATGCTTAAATATTTAGTGATTTCGAAAGTGTGTAGTGATTTCGAAAGCATTTAACTGTCCTAGTTGCCTAACATGTTTTGTATCAATTTTAGGTTATCTTTATCTACGTGGTGATTAGTATCCTAAATATGTCTGACCACGCATGATCTATCTATAGTACCATACCTTAATTGTGCTAAATGTTCTTTAAATCTAATTTTAGTAGATGTTTTTGTTTGCTCGATGTATTTAAGATGATAATCTTTACGACTTATTTCTTAGGTTCCGACATTGACATTTTGGCGGTACTGTCCTTGTCTTTTGGGTTACCAGGCAAATTTGGTATAGTATTGTTATGTCGAAATTGTTAGTTGCAAATTGTTTTTTTAAAAATGCTGTCTAGACCCCTTGTGATTCGCGGTTAAAATGGTAGGCAAATGAGCCACAAGAGCCTCCGAAAAATAGTAGATAACAGAAGGTAAATTCGGGCAGAGAGAATTTGCGGTAAATAACCAGTGAAAGTTTGTTTGTTTGAATCACCCTTATTTGCCTAGGCCAAGTACCTGCACAGAATATAAACACAGTTGTGGTCGTCAAACGTTTAGAATTTTTCACCCTCTGATGACGCTAACTTGTTTGGTGAAACGGTTGTCAGGTTTTCTAATTGTGTTGTGGTAATTTGGGTTCTTCAAGTGTACTTATCAGTGCCCATCACAGGTTTAAATTTTCATTTTGTAACTATATGTCGTTTAATATATTTTATGTCTTAATTTTCCATTCTATCCATTTTAACTTCTTTTCGTAAATTATGAGTCGGAACACAGCTGACATGAACCAAAACGCATTTGTTAATAGCGTTATATATATTTTGTTTTTGCCAAAAGTTTATAAATTTTCCAGCATATGTGATAAGCAGAAGATACAGCAAATAAAGTGGATGACACATAAAACAGATAGGCACGAGAATATGCGTCTACAATGGCAAACACACCCTCTTAAAAATTGATAGAGGAAAAACTGTAATTTTTTTCCACGCGAAAGGAGAAAATATGCCCTGGGGTGCGAGTAATATAGTCAAAATTATTAGTTTAGCTCAGGTACAAATCTTGGATTTTCTTGCCTCTCTCGGTTATGTCTCTAAAAAAGAAGCTTATGTAATTTTTTTGTTGATATCAACCAGAATGAATTATGGAATGTGTACGCCAGCAAAAATTAATCAAATTAAAAACTTCAACACTTAAGGTGAATATTATGGAAATATTTTAGGTTTATTTATAGTTTTAGCACCAAGTTACCCACGATTCTAACAAAATCAACAGTAAAATAATCTCTGCAATTAAATTTAGAATAGTTACACGACAGTCGTAGCAAATTTTTCTGAAAAAAAAAACGCCAATAGAGAAATCGCGGAGTGAACGAAACATTTGAGAGCGAATTAAACATCCAGAACCTACCTCAAAGCCCGTTTTTATTTTGTAAATAGGTTGAATGGTAGTAAAAAGATGATACATAGACCGGTTTCGTCCTTGTATATCACCCTAACATGCAGTGGAAAATAGAGCGGAGGGCCATGTCTTAATTTGTGACGATTCAAGGATTCCACGGCAGCTTCCACGCACACACAGTGCACCAATATGGACGCTGTGTGAAGAAACCAGCCAGCGAAAACAACTACTCCCGTGGCCAGTACCACGACAGCCGTTGAATTACACCACTCGTTAACCTCCATCGCCTCAGCTCCACCGGGAGTTGCGGTATGACAATAAAAAGAGAATACATATACCAGTTTCGTCCTTATTAAGACTTATTAATAGGTAATACCTCGGCTTAAACAAGTCGGCCTTAAGGCAAAGCAAGTTTTAATGAGTTTGTTACCCAGTACTTTTTGACAATTTTTGAAAAAATATTTAATATATTTTGATAGAATTCAGTACATAAATCTATCGGGAATAATTTCTGCAAGAGCACATTCCCACCTCTTGTTTCAGGGGATGAAATTGTTTCTACCGTCCTGGGCAAGGGTGAACTTTTTGTCTCGTTGTTCGCCGGCAATTCTACTCTCAACCCACCTCGAAATATTCAACCACCAATAGTCCCCATTGTGGGCGCAGAAAATGACGAATATTATTTTCAAAACTAAAAAGGCACGAAAGATCTCTTCTCTTAATACCAGGAAAGCCTCTGGCCTTGACGAGATCCCAGCAATTGTGCAAATGCGCACCAGAAGTTGTTCCTGTCCTGACTCGTCTGTTCCAGACATTTTACAATAGAAACATATTCCCTAGTAACTGGAAAACTGGCAGAGTACAACCCGTCCACAAGAAAGGATCCAAAGCGCTTTCTAGCAACTACAGGCCTATTTCTCTCCTTTCAGTCGCCTCTCAAGTGATGAAAAAGTATATAAACACCGATTTACTAAAATTTCTTAAAAAACAGTCTAATCCACGACAGGCAGTATTCCGTCAGCGCAGATCAACTGCCGACCTCCTTTCCTTTGTCACTCATTCTTGGAACAAGTCTATGATACTACACGGCGAAATCCAGATTGTCGCTCTAGAGATATCCAAAGCATTCGACCAGGTCTGGCACGCAGCGCTGCTTAATAAACTTCCGGCCTATGGCCCACCGCCAAAACTCTGTACCTGGACAGCAAATTCCTCTCCAACCGGAGCATTTCTGTTGTCGTGGATGGCCATTCCTCTAAACTGTATCCAATTAATGCAGGAGTTCCCCAAGGTTCAGCTTTAGCCCCTACTTTGTTTCTTCTCCACATCAATGACCTCGTCTCTAGCACGACAGCACCATCCACTCAAATATACAATATTCTAAGCCTGTCTCTTTAGCCCAGTTAGATGAGGATCGCAGACTCATGGAGGGTTCTGTCTCTGTGGATCTCCAAAAAGTATTAGACTGTGGAAGTAGAAATTTTGTACATTTCAACTCCACCAAATCTCAGTCTTGCTTTTTATCTCGTAAGAGATACACCAGCCCTAGACCCATCACAATGAACAACCAAGTTATTCAAAGTAATGAGTCCACATTTTTGTGGATCGAAATCTCAATTGGCACCAACATCTCACATTAATTGCAGAAGCGGCTGCTAAGAAATTAGGTTTGCTCTTTCGGATTCGCAAATACTTTTCACCAGCTAATCTCTATACCCTATATAATTGACAAATAAGGCGAAACCTCGAATACTGCTCCCACGTCTGGGGTGCCGCTGCCGCTTCTACACTCGCTATCCTGGACTCCATTCAGAAGAGAGCTATACGTCTCATGGGTGATCCTACCCTCACTCAAAGGCTGCCATCCCTTGCCCACCGACGTGGCGTTGGTGACCTCTCTCTCTCTCTCTCTCTCTCTCTCTCTCTCTCTCTCTTATAGATATCTGCACGGGAACTGCTGAGAGAAGCTTCCTTCCATAGTTCCTCCACCTGCTGCCCCCAACAGATCTACCAGGGGAACAGAGCGAATGCACCCTTTTACTGTACAGGTCACCAGACATAAGACATCTTGTTATGCCCGCTCTTTTGTGCGGAGGACTTCCAAGTTGTGGAATTCATTGCCGGCACATGTTTTTCCTTCTACCCCGAACCTCCAAACCTTCAAGTCCAGGATTAACAAGTTGCCTATTTCCTCCTTGTCGACACCCACGGTACGATATTATTTAAACTTGAGCCCTCGTGGTGTGTTGTTGAAATTTAAAAAAAATCCAAATAGACGTATCAGCCAATCCACTGTGAGTAAAATCTAGAAAAAATTCTGAGAAACTGTACGTGTTAAATACATGCAAAGTGCAGGGCGTCCTAAGAAAATTGATGAAGACTTAAAACTTAATATTTTATTAAGTGTCCATCCTTACAAAATACAGCTGCGGCACGAACATAATGAAGATGACCTCGACCGATGAATGCATTTTTGCGAAATAAACAACACCCTCGTTAAGTTAACGTGTGGGCACGCCACGATGGAATCCTTTGTCCTTTCTTCCTCACTGAAACTTTCACCTGGCAGCGATATCATAATTTTCTAAGAATGAGCTTATTTCTGCTCTTGCTGCAAGTTTTCCAAATGAAGATGATCCTGATTTACCAAATGGTGATATCTGGTTTTAACAAGATGGTGCACATCCGCACTTTGCACATCCTGTTCGCGAGTTTTTAACCGACTGCAACTCCTGGCAAGTGGATTGGTAGGTGAGAACCAACAGAGTGGCCCTCCCGCTCCCCAGATCTTACGCCCCTAGATTTTTTATGCGGGTATCTAAAATCTAAAATCTAAAATCTAAAATCTAAAATCTAAAATCTAAAATCTAAAATCTAAAATCTAAAATCTAAAATCTAAAATCTAAAATCTAAAATCTAAAATCTAAAATCTAAAATCTAAAATCTAAAATCTAAAATCTAAAATCTAAAATCTAAAATCTAAAATCTAAAATCTAAAATCTAAAATCTAAAATCTAAAATCTAAAATCTAAAATCTAAAATCTAAAATCTAAAATCTAAAATCTAAAATCTAAAATCTAAAATCTAAAATCTAAAATCTAAAATCTAAAATCTAAAATCTAAAATCTATGTTAACAAACCAAATAACCTAGAAGATTGGAAAAATCGAATCATGTATGAAGTGAGTCGAATTAGCCCTGATATTATTCGCAATGTACAAGAGGAATGTGTCAACATATTTGCTTATAGTCAAGAAGTTAGTGGATTGCATTTCGAACATTATATTTAAAGGAAACAATATTTTAATTTGTTAAACAAGAGCCTTTATTTTTTTATTGTTGTTATGAAGAATGTTTATGTTTTTCACTCATTAAATAAACTTTCATTCAAAAATTGAATAATGTGAGGTATCAAAATTTTGATGGTGCGTTGTAGACAATTGAATGATCTACCAAAAAGCGGGTTGCCATTAAAAAAATTAGATGTGGTCGTGTTTAAAAAGCAGGCGTGGGAGAAACGTGAATTTTATTCACAAATATGTATTTTAAGCCAATTTTCCTTAAGAAAAATTATCTAATGGAGAGATCACGATGAAAAACTTTTAAACAAATTTCCTCACATGAACGCGAATTTGGGTCCCTAGAAGCCAAAACCAAGGTCCGTTAAAAATTGTATATATTTATACATATACATATCCGAGCGATAACTCAAAAATACTAAACTGATTTCAATCAAAGGTGTGAAAATCGAGGTCGAGTTCGTTAATCAGCCTTTATGCTCTAGTTTTTCCGGTGGAAAATCGGGGAAAACTTTTTGATAACGCTATATTTTTTTAAATTATTAAAGTGAGTGGAATGTAATTTTTCACATATATAGATCATTCAAAGATCTTCTCATATATTAATTTTGAGGCGTTTCTCTCAACACAAATTTAAGTTATCCTTAATTAAAGATATTTAATAGCTTCGACACGCTCCTAAAAGTTTATTATGGCGTTGTGTAATGTGCGTGGGTGAGGTTGACATACCGGTTGTCTTAGTTTGTTATCTTTAAATGTTGGGAAGCTACAAAATCTGCCTAATAAATTGAAACAGCCAGAGTTGTCAGTTTCAAAATTTTATTACACAAACTGGGGACTTTCCCTCGTTAGGAAAATTAACGGTAATATTTATTTCTAGAACTGATTTGTTATTCAAAAAGCTATATGGTAAAATCGGCAGCTAAAGATTTTAACCCAAATTTTAAGTTGTGATTAAAACAATAACTAAATAAAAACCTTACAAGTTGAGTAAAACTTTTACAATTATAAGATTTTTTGTGAATTTAGTCTAGGGAGATTTATGTATAGATTTGGCATTATGAAATGACCAACGACACGATTCTTGGTCACGTGGTCTGAAATTAAATTGCTATTGGTTTGTTCTGTTATTTGCATTCTTATAGCAAATGGCGCGGTTTGTGTAGCGTCCTATGTCATATTAATTTCTTTTATTTTAGGTTAATGAGAGAATATGTTGTTTTTCGATTAATAATTTTAGTTTATATGTAAAGCTTGTGAATTAAATCATTGCTTTGTTTGATCATATTGCGAAATAAGTGAGTTGTCCAAAACCCTAACCTTTAAAATGAGTTATGTTAAATTCTCTCACACAGGAACAGTAAATATTGCAAAATTTTAAAATAATTTTCATTCTTAAAACTGCGACGGTCAGAAAATCAAAGTGCAGCCGTCACTGTCGAAACAGATTCGCACTTCTTTCACATTTGGTGGTTTGTAGATATAAAATACATTCTGACATAATGCTGTCAGGATGATGCAGCTTGCTTTAAAATGGCCCATTGTATATCGTGTGTATTTCTTTAAAACGCTTAAGTATTTGTTTCTCTGCAAAGTGTAAACATTCTACCATGCAAACTCGGAATGATGGTTACTGATCTTTCAACATAATATTTATAAGCTTCACCATTTCATCGTCACACGGTAGCTCCTTCTTATTAACACATTTGAGAACATCAGCGACACAATAGAGGAAATCACTAAGCCGAATATCAAAGTTAAAATTAGTTGGAAACTTCACATTTTCGTTGATGATTTCAACCAGATCTAGTAGTTGTTGAACCGCATCTTCGGTTAAATAAAAAGTAGTAGAATCATCTGAGATTGATATACCTTTACTGTCTAAAATTTTAATAGGTTTGACAGTACATACTCCAATATTTTCAGGTTCAATCGTATTACCTTTGGTAAAGTATTCTTCGGCTGCTTTTGTTCGTGTTGACAACGAGGCGACATCGACCTTAGACTTTGATAATGATGATGGAGTGGTTTTCTCGGGTGAATACTTATCACATCCACATCTAAATATTGACTTCTGCTTGCAGACAACTATTTACTTCAATGTCAACAAGTTTACACAAAAAAAAACTATGGCTAACAACTTAGAACAAAGTTAAACTTGCTTTAAATTTAGTTTTACCGTTTATATACTCTCCTATACCCCCCATCCGCAACTTGAAAACTAACTTGAACGAAACCGGCACAAAGTCACGTCACCTAATAACAAAATTAGTGCTTTTCCATCCAGATTTCACGTTAAATTGACAAGCGAATTGGCTTATAAAAGCATTAAGGCACAGTCGGAACACGTAACAACGACACAGCTCTGAAACACGACACAGTGTGTCGCGTTTCAGAGCTTGCTTGACAAAGGCAGTGCTAATTAGATGTGTATGTTCTGTATATATTATCATTAGCCTCATGATTAGGATAATATTGTGGGTAACTCACTGTACGGGAGTATTAAGTGAAAGCGACCTCTCTCGGCGTAACTCTATTATATACCTGATTCAGCCCTAAGTGTAGCAGAGGTAGTCATTATAACAAGTACTGTAATTAGAGTATTTTGAATTTAAGGGCTGGATGTTATCACCTGCTATTTTCGCAGCGACTCCTAGGGAGGAAAATATAGCTTAACACACGGTGTGTTGTTAAATACAAATGTATTTTGTTTATTTGCTAATACAACTCGTAACATCTCTTTTTTTTGAAAGTCTGTTAATATGGTAGATATATGTCTTTTTAGTGAAATGTTTATTAAGAAAATTCAGTAATAAGAGAAGAGAGCATCTTTCGTACCTTTTTAGTTTTGAAAATGATATCAGTCATTTTATGCGCGACATTGGGGACTGTTGGTGGTTGAACATTTGGAGGTGGGTTTGAGAGTAGAATTGCCGGCGAACAACGAAGCAAAAAGTTCAGCCTTGCCCAGGGCGGTAGAAACAATTTCATCCCCTGAGACAAGAGGTGGGAACGTGCTCTTGCAGAAATTATTCCCAATAGATTTAGCAAGAGTCCAGAAGGGTTTGCTGCCATTGGAGCTTAAGAGGACTTTGTTTTTGATGTGGTTATTAAACTAGTTTTTTGCCTCAGAAAGAATGCGGACATAGCGGTTTCTTGCGTCGTTAAATGATTGACGGTTTTCTTGACTGGGATTGTGTAGAAGCTTTTTGTGAGCTTTGACCTTTTCAAGTCTGGCCTTGTCATAGGATTTAGAGAACCAGGGCTTTGAGTGGCTGTAGAGGTTTTCTGTGTACGTGGAATAAATAATTCCATGCCTGCTTGGATAATTTCGGTGACGTTTTATGAGATATCAGAGGGGTCAGGATGAGAGAAGCAGACAGACCGCCATGGAAATGAGGAAAAGTAATCTCGCATTTCGTCCCAGTTTGCGGAGTTGTAGTGTCAAACGATACGTGGGTGTGATGATTGTGGGTGTGATGATTGTGTGACCTCGGGTTGCACTGCGCAGGAAGCAGTGACCATGCCGTGGTCTGAGCGGTCCAGGGGGGCGGTGACTAATATCTTATAGCAGTCAGGATTTATAGTAAGAAGGTGATCCAAGGGATTTGAGCTGTGTGTTGGGATGCGAGGCAGGTTGCTGAACCATATTGGCTAAAGAATTGCTGACTGCAAAGGCCTCCGCTGCTCTTCCTTGTGGATCGGTTTTTGAAGATCCTAGCCATTCCTTATTATAGACATTGAAGTCGCCAAGGATAGTCACCTCGGAGGAAGGATATTCAGAAATCACATGGTCGATTTTTTCTGAAAGGTAGTCAAAGAGCTGGACAAAGTTGTTGTCAGAAGGTGACCGGTAAATGCAACAGATGAATTTAGTTGCAGCCCTGAGAGAGTTTTATCCATAGTATGTCTTTTCTTCCAGCTTCTAAATTGGGGAGTCTGGTGCTGGGTAGATTGCTACGGACGTATGCGTACACGCCTCCATGCAATCTAAAGGAAGTAAGGAGCTCATACCCCGGGAAATTAAGGTGATTAGTGGCTGTTTTGGCACTGATTTGAGTTTCGGTGAGGAAAAGGAGTTGGGGCCTATTACCCTGGACGAAATGGTGGACGGAGTTCAGGTTAGAATTTAGGCCACATATATTCGAGAAGGATATGTTAAATCTTGATGCTGGGGCCCCCTGTACACCGCTCTCCCGGAGATCCGAATGGCGGGGTATTTTACGTCCGGAATCCTTTGTACAAGGTCGTGTGATTGTTTCATTAAGGCATAATCAAGCCTCATCAGTATTACAAAATATTCTGCGCAAAATTTCTGTCACTATTGGAAATGTTTTGCATATTCTTGCAAAACTGAAGGCGTCGTTCGAAATTATCATCATTCAGGTAGTGGACCGGACAAATTTTGTAAGGATCTTTATCAAAATATTTTCTACAGATTTAGATTATAATTTTTTTGGGAAACTCTTTCAACGAATTTTCGTTTAACAGTATTTTAGCGAAATGTGAAAAAAAAAATTTTTCGTGGAAGAAGCTCTTTTAGTCAAATTTCTATAGGAAAACAATTTTTTTATGAATTTTTGTAAGAAAAAGATTTTTGTTGCCAATTTCGTATACATTTTTTTATGCGAAAGTAATTTCTAATAAGATTCGTTACCATAAGCCACTTGTCCCGTTCAGAATTTTTAATTCAATTTCTGACAAACTGATTTAGAATCATAAAAATTCGTTTTATTAATCTTTGCTTAAACTCGGTAATGGAATTAAACAGTCAAGCTGAATTTAATAATTGTAACATGGAATAGCATCATAAATTTCGACGAAACAGTGCACCAATATGAAGAACACGTTCCTAAATACGTGTGTCTGTAAAGTTCTCGGACGAAGTTTAAGAAATTTCATTATAAGTTTAAACAAACTTGCTGAAAAGCATGGCGTTAGTTCGAGTTCAAAGTTCATATGCAGCTTTGGTTGGCAGAACGTAACAGATGAAAATCAAATTCCGACTGTTTGATGCAATGCTGTTGTGTAAACACCATTCACAATGCTTTTCAGTGAATGCCTGTGAAATTCAGTGGTTGCTGAAGGAAAATACTGAATAATTTAAAGTTTAGCTGTTTCTGAATATGAGGTGTATAGTTTTTAATGGAGTATTATGTGGTGCGATCAGATGTTTTGGATAATTGTTGATTTAAAAGAGGATTTTACCATTTTATAGCTTTTAGTGAATTTTTCTTGGGACTTTCGCAACTTTTAAATTTTGAAAAAGTCTCGACGCAGCAAGTGCGTTAAGGTAGTGAATTTTCATTAAAATGTTTTTAATAGCAAATATGTTTTTCTAAGAAAGCAGGCTTAAATTTGGTTACCAGTGTAACCTATATAGTAGAAACAATGTGCCATGTTTCATCAAAATAACTTTATTGTTTGAAAATGTACAAAAATTTCTGAAAGTAAACTTAAATGTTTCCGAAAAAACTGGTTTCTTGGTCAACCTTATAGGTTAATAGCAAATTGAGCTATTCAGATTTGAAGCATTTAATGAAAATTCGCTACCATAACGCACTTGCTGCGTCCCGAATTTCTTTTCTTACGAAGATGTATTATATTTCGATGGAAAATGCAAATAAGATAAGGCGTGTTCGAATAAAAAAAAAAAGAAAATTTGAATCACCAACAACTTATGGGCCAGCCTGTAATTTTAGAAATATTTTTAAGATGTATCTCAAGACACCCTATAATTAATGTATACAATTTTTTTCGTATCCTGCATAATAACGGATATATTGGGCTTTTTACGAAAATTGGACAAAAATGATACACTATTAAACGATAAACTCTATAGCCCACACTACTGCCAAAGCATCAGCGAAAGGGTCTATTTGAAATGAATATTTTGGGAATATTTTGGTAAAATGAAGGAGAATGACGATTGAAACTAAGACTTCAGGCTTTGTAAAGCATTCTTCTTGAGACACTTTCTTTCCATAGCTCATATTAGTTTCAGGTTCATTGCCTAAATATTACCAATTTTGACGTTTTAAATCGGGATTTTGACGTTTTGAGGAAATCCCAAATTTATTTTTCTTTAAATGCCTGTAACTTTTTTTTTGTCCTTTAACCTACAGAGCTAAATGTTGGTAGGTAACTTATCTATAATGATATAAACCTGCGTACAAAATTTGGTTGCCCTTACTTTGTTAATTCCGGAGATATAATTTTTTTTTTCAAAGAAAACACAAAATTTTCTGGGAAAACCTCAGCGAATTTTTCTAGTTAACGAACTTATCCAAGCCACTTGCAAAAGGAAGGTATTCACTAAATTAAATCAAAATCGGCCCATGATTTAAACTTACCCCGGATATGTGTTCTAGCGCTCATTTGAAGAAATTTTTTCAAAATTCAAAAGTCGGGATCTCCTCATTAGTGAATTATTCTTTTTTAAGACAATTTACTAAAAACTCTTCAAATGAGCGCGAACTAGGTCCCCTAGAACACATATCCAGGGTCAGTTTTAATTTTATATGTTTATATTTACAGGGTGGTCCCGAGGTAATTGGCCAAAATTCATAAGTAGATTCGTAAGGTAAACCTAATTCAATTTAGTTCAAAAGTTGATAAAAGATTGGGGCTCTGTGGCTGGAAACTGAAAATAAAAAGGAGAATCACCCCAATAAACCACAACAATAATAACAAAGGGTTATGCGCTAAATACGTATTTCGACAACAAAGTTGTCTTCATCAGTAGCTGTCGCTAAACTAACTGTATGGGCAAAATTATCCTATTTACATACCTAAACTATCCACTGATAAAAAAAATCTGGACGCAGCAAGTGCGTTATAGTAGCGAATTTTCATAAGAATTATACACTATTATCATACGGCATATTAGTAAAGTTAATACTTTAAACTTACACAGACCCTGAAGATTTTAGAGGTCCTAGTACGCGCACATTTGAAGAATTCTTTCGAAAGTGTTACCATTGATATCTCTCTATTATCAAACAAATCTTGCGTTCTAACTCCTGTTGAGAATAATATCCAAAACTCAATTTTCTAGAGGCTAAAGAACTAAATTTTGCTATATCTGTAGGTAGTGTAAGTCTCTTTAAAAGAAACTTGTGTTACAAATTTCATTAAAGGTATACAGAAGATTTTCAGAAGGAAATTCAATTGATATTAAAAAAGTAAAGTATATATAGTATGCCAAACTATAAACGTAGCAGTTATTTTTCCTGATTAATCGCCAGTATGATTTCGTTTTAGTCAACCTAATTAAACCAGTGTTTTCAATATCAACAATAACAAAGTTATAATTTTATACTCAAAGGTGTCAAACTTATTTAGGCCTTTTAAACAAAAATGAGATCTTGTTCAAAACGTATGAAATTCTGTACACTATTGTTTCTCCAAACGTCAAAATAAAACATAAAAAACATACATTCATCGAGCTGGATTCGATCGCGTAACCTTCTGCTTATGAGGCAAGCGCGACGCCTCTCAACCATCTAGGCATACGTCAAGTAACGTTTTGTTTAGATGATACATTAGATTGGCTACATGCCCGGGATATTATATTCAAAGTATACGTAACGATTAATTACAGAATTAGTAGAATTACCATTGAAACACTTCCCACGACTGTTTCAGTCTTATATGACGTCTTATGTTTAAGTTTAAAGATAAAAGAAACTATTTTAGAATAATTTTTATAGAGACTTGGCTTGATTTTGTTTACATTTCTACCATACATGCGACAGCATAATATATCTATGCTGCGCTATAACTGTATTTGAGGCCGTTCATAAAGCTACAAATCTAGTGTCTTTTAATAATTATTGAATCCCCCAGTTAAATAACAATCACTCGCCAAATGTTTAATTTCATGTCGTCTGTCATTTTCCATAATTGCGGCGGAGATTTTTTTTCTGAAAAACTGTTGTAACTTTAATGAAATTTGTAACACATTTTTTTTTAAAGACACTTGCAGTACTTACTTATAATAATAATAATAATATATTTATCACAGTTATTCAATGCGTCATACAAATAAGCTTGGCTTGTGCTTGTATAAAACACAATTTTTATAAAGGATGCATTCTCAATAAAACTGTCAAAAATGATTAACCTTAACTGTCACTTTACAAATTTTGCTCAGATCTTGCTCCAGTTTTATTTTTTTCCAACACCAGCATGTCTCCAACCTTCCTTCATTCTAAACTTAACTTCAAACTACAGTCCATCCCTATTTACATCAAAAAAAAACCTTTAAATGTTAAAATTCTTGCAACTATAATTTTGACATGTAATTGATGACATGCTACATCCAAGACCAAATTTTAATTTTTTAGCTCGATATAAAATATGAATTTTTTTAAATAATCGTTAACTGATACTCTAAAACCGTTCTCCAAGGTCCATTTAAATTTAAATAGTTACTTTTTATAATATATATTTTTTTTATATACTTATATATTTTTATTTCAACAACACACCACGAGGGCTTACAGCCTAAATACTATCGTACCGTGGGTGTCGACAAGGAGGAAAGAGGCAACTTGTTAATTCTGGACTTGAAGGTTTGGAGGTTCGGGGGAGAAGGAAAAACATGTGCCAGCAAGGAGTTCCACAACTTGGAAGTCCTCGGGGCAAAAGCGCGGGCATAACAAGAGGTTCTATGTCTGGTGACCTGGACAGTAAAGAGTGCATTCGCTCTGTTCCCTGGAAGATCTGTTGGAGGCAGCAGGTGGAGGAACTATGGAAGAAAGTTCCTCTGAGCAGTGCCCGTGCAGATATCTATAAAAGAGAGAGAGAGGTCGCCAACGGCACGTCGGTGGGCAAGGGATGACAGCCTTTGAGTGAGGGTAGGGTCACCGATGAGACGTATAGCTCTCTTCTGAATGGAGTCCAGAAAAGCGAGTGTAGAAACGGCAGCAGCACCCCAGATGTGGGAGCAGTATTCAAGGTTTGGTCTTATTTGTGAAGTATATAAAGTATAGGGATTATCTGGTGAAAAATATTTGCAAGCCCGGAAGAGGAAACCTAATTTCTTAGCTGCCGCTTCTGCAATTGATGTGACATGTTGGTGCCAATTGAGATTTCGATCCTCAGAGATGCCAACAAGTGAAAAGGACTCATTACTTTGAATAACTTGGTTGTTTATTGTGATGGGTCTAGGGCTGGTGTATCTCTTATGAGAAAGAAAGCAAGACTGTGATTTGGTGGGGTTGAATTGTACAAGATTTTTACTTCCCCAGTCTAATATTTTTTGGAGATCCACGGAGATAGAACCCTCCATGAATCTGCGATCCTCATCTACTTGGGCTAAAGAGACAGGCTTAGAATATTGTATATTGGAGTGAAGGGTGCTGTCGTCCGCGTAACTGTGAATTGGGTTGGATGTGCTAGAGAGGGGGTCATTGATGTGGAGAAGAAACAAAGTAGGGGCAAAAGCCGAACCTTGAGGAACTTCTGCATTAATTTTTAGAGGAATGGCCATCCACGACAACAGAAACGCTCCGGTTGTAGAGGAAATTTGCTGTCCATGTACAGAGTTTTGGTGGTAGGCCATAGGCCAGTAGTTTATTAAGCAGCGCTGCGTGCCAGACCTGGTCGAATGCTTTGGATATGTCTAGAGCGACAATTTGGGATTCACCGTGTAGTTCCATAGACTTGTTCCAAAAATGGGTGACAAAGGAAAGGAGGTCGGCAGTTGATCTGCGCTGACGGAATCCATACTGCCTGTCGTGGATTAGACTGTGTTTTCAAGAAATTTTAGTAATTCGGTGTTTATATACTTTTCATCACTTTAGAGATCACTGAAAGGAGAGAAATATGCCTGTAGCTGCTAGGAAGCGCTTTGGATCCTTTCTTGGGGACGGGTTGTACTCGAGCAATTTTCCAGTTACTAGGGAATATGTCTCTATTGTAAGATGTCTGAAACAGACGAGTCAGGACAGGAGCAAGTTCTGGTGCGCATTTTTTGAGAACAATTGCTGTGATCTCGTCAAGGCCAGAGGCTTTCCTGGTATTAAGAGAAGAGAGCATCTTTCGTACCTTCGTACTAATAGTGTACAACTCTTATGAAAATTCACTACTATAACGCACTTGCTGCGTCCCGAAATTTGTCTCTATTATGGACGTCAATCATGGAAACATAGTTACAGACTGATAAGAAAATTAAGCCGTTGTACTCAACATGTTAAATTCTATTCAGATTCCGAGTTGAACTTCGTTTTATTACAAATTCAAAGGCGCGGAGGCGTGCTGCTCATATCTACATCGGCAGAAGATAACTATATCCTAGGATAACCTAGCTCTAGACTCTAGAATTTCAGAAGTTCTTGTGGATATAAATGATCTAAATTTTATGTAGATGTATGCACGAATGTAACGACTAAGCCCGATGTAGTCTTTAATAAGATTGCGGTCGAGTTTATTCGAGTTTGTAATTCGAAGTCATTCATTTCCTACCATTCGGATTTAGATGGCGTTGTTTGATATTTTAATCAGAGGGTCTTTTAGTCGCAATAATGATTGTAATCAGTTTTATTGGAGTTCGGAGTTTTGGATGAAATTTCAGCAGATATTTTCATGCATTAGAATTTTGTATAAATTGTTTTTGTCACGAATGGTGATATGGTATTGATGATGTGCCAGTTTTCCTGATTTTTTTTCTAATATTTTATTCATTTTAGCTTGGTGAGGAAATATGAGAAATACTTATTTGCTAACTGATAGGCAATTACAAAAATATTAAACGAAATAAACTTTTAAATACAGACATATAGAGACCCCTCATCTGGCTTCACAAGTGTTGGTTTTCTTCTCTGTAAATGGTTTCGCAGCTTGACCGCATCATCAGACTGGAGAAAATTGAGCATGTTTATACGCATTCATGACAGCTATAAATAAAAACTCGTGACTATTTTATGTTTTGATTAAAAAAGTATTTAGGAGAAACAAATATATTATTTTGTGGGGGCCGATACTTGATGTAAATCCATTGTCAACTTCGATAAATAAACAAATTCATTTACACTATTTTCCATTATTCCTGAAAGTAGCTAAGTGAGGAATGGAACCTGCGATGAGCACTGATAAGTACATTTGGAAACCCAAATCACCACAACACATCTTTTTAAAGACAACACGATCGTTTCACTAACAAAGTTAGCGTCATCAGAGGATGAAAAATTATACTTTTCATTTTACTTATCAGTGCTCATCGCAGGTGCTAATCTTCACTTACCTACTTTAAGAAATAATGAAGTGGTGTCTTCCCAAAATTTAAGATGCTGATCCGATCAAAGTCCAAATAGGGTAATACTTGCAAACGGGTATGTTTTCGTATTTATTATGAACACTCTGTATTAGATATGAGGCTGATATTGTGTGAATTGATACACTAGGTGGCTCTTAATCAATTGGCATTCTAATATTTGTAAGACACCCAATAGCGTTTACACAGGGCACTCCAAAAAGTCTTTTTTTCTTTAATTTTTTGCACTCAAGTTGTGAACACCCTGGAGAAGTTACGATATTGATAGGTATATGTGTTTTTTTCGTAAAAACATGACTAATATGCTTTAGTGATTTTCGTCGTCTTATTTATAACGTAGTAGGCTATGGAACAAGCGAATCTTAAAATAATACATACCAGGATGTGGAGTTTTTGGAGTACTTTATTTAAATATTTTTTTTTTTTGAAAACGGCCGACCCGTTATGAAATAATGAATTGTCGCTACTTAAAGTGAAACACACTGTATACTGGGTATACGCTCGGACAGGTCGATTTTGTCGTTGAGGTTGGACATTTGTGCTCGAATATCAAAGTTTCTATTTCAAACTCCTAAACGGGGCAGCTACCCTCTTCAAAATTTCAAATAGCAAATGAGGTGGAGTGATACAGCGTTGGAAAGGCTGCTCAATTATCTATCCAATTATGTGCACAGTTCTAAAAATCCCTTAAATTCTTCAGAAGAAAAATTCATCAGAATGCAAGCAAACTGCAATAGCACATTAGCAAAGAACGGAGAAAATACATAAAAAGGGATACCAAAACGTGGTGCAAAATTTTTTGACCCCTGTTTTTCACATGCCATTTTGGCTCTTACCGGGTAAGCGCCTAAATTTCCCGACCTGGATATGAAAGACACGGCGTATACTCACAGTTACATTTTAATTTTCAATATAGTCCCCCCTAACATCAGTGTTCTTACTACATCGTTTCATCGATTTGTGGTTAACAATGATATTCGGCAACACTTTGTTAGTGAGCTCGTCTTTCAATGAGACGAAATTACAAAAATTCGGAAAAAATGAGATCAATCCGCTCGATTTGTCGACAGGAACACGGTCATTACCGATAGTCAGCAATTGCTTGGAGAAATCTTCAGCAGATGAATCTTTCAGCAATGCAACTCTCATGTTTGGTGTCAGCTGAAGTTTCTTCACATAGCGCCACACATTTGACGATTTGAGGCAAGCGTTTATTTCATCGGCAGCAGTCGATTTTCGAATGACTGGCAGTGTTTGACGGAAATCGCCAGACAGTAAAATCATTGCGCCTCCAAAACATCTCGAGTCATTGCGCAGATCTTTCAATGTTCGGTCATGTGCTTCCAATGCGCGTTTGTGCGCCATTGTGCGTTCGTACCAGATGATGATTTTAGATGCTACTCAAGCTTTGGCCGTTGCGGTATGTTTCGCCATGCTACATGTCGGTTTTTCACTAGTTTGAAGGTTTAATGGCAATATGAACGGCATCCTGATAACAATGTGGCCGCTATCGCAATGTCGGATCTCGCCATAACAGTGGCCTAAATCAATGACATGAGGAATGTCTTCCCAGTTCCACCGGGGGCATTCAGGATAATAATCCACCATTTCCATCATCAATTGCCTTCATTAATGTATCATACACTTCCTTCTGTTGGGGGATTGAACAGGGGTGCATCCGTTTGAACTGATTGGTCTAATTCATGTCGATCATATTCACGTTCACGTTCCAATTCTCGATTAAATGCGTCATTCATTCCAGGATCTGGCGCTGGCATTCCTAACCTGACTAACAAACCGCCGCGCATGAGGTAACACGTGTGTTCGATCAAGGGCAAAGCCTGGTTATGCATCTCCTCATTCACCTCAAGATCGGGATTTTTTGAATTGACACGAATTCGATGTAAAATGTCTTCTGGCATGTTATCCTTGTATTTGTTCCACATATCACATGGATTTAATGGGAAGCATGTCGAAATGAAATTCCGTCGAATTTCTATTCTATAATGTGTAATTTGTCACTGATTTGCAGTGGATATCAATTATTACAAACAAGCTATAAGCGCACGTGACGTGAGCTGTCAATTGCGGAAGATGGTAGAATTTCAAACCTTATGCCACTGATTTGGAGTGGACATCAATTGTTACATATAAGCTATAATCGTGCGTGACGTGAGCTGTCAATTGCGGAAGATGGCGGAGTTCTAAACCTTATGTCACTGATTTGCAGTGGACATCAATTATTACAAATAAGCTATAAGCGTGCGTGACGTGAGCTGTCAATTGCGACAGTTGACGGAATTCCAAACCTTATGTCACTGATTTGCAGTGGACATCAATTATTACAAATAAGCTATAAGCGTGCGTGACCTGAGCTGCCAACTGCGAAAGATGGCGGAGTTCCAAACCTTATGTCACTGATTTTCAGTGGACATCAATTATTACAAATAAGCTATAATCGTGCGTGACGTGAGCTGTCAATTGCGGAAGATGGCGGAGTTCCAAACCTTATGTCACTGATTTGCAGTGGACATCAATTATTCCAAATAAGCTATAATCGTGCGTGACGTGAGCTGTCAATTGCGGAAGATGGCGGAGTTCCAAAACTTATGTCACTGATTTGCAGTGGACATCAATTATTACAAATAAGCTATAATCGTGCGTGACGTGAGCTGTCAATTGCGGAAGATGGCGGAGTTCCAAACCTTATGTCACTGATTTGCAGTGGACATCAATTATTCCAAATAAGCTATAATCGTGCGTGACGTGAGCTGTCAATTGCGGAAGATGGCGGAGTTCCAAAACTTATGTCACTGATTTGCAGTGGACATCAATTATTACAAATAAGCTATAATCGTGCGTGACGTGAGCTGTCAATTGCGGAAGATGGCGGAGTTCCAAAACTTATGTCACTGATTTGCAGTGGACATCAATTATTACAAATAAGCTATAATCGTGCGTGACGTGAGCTGTCAATAGCGGAAGATGGCGGAGTTCCAAAACTTATGTCACTAATTTGCAGTGGACATCAATTATTACAAATAAGCTATAATCGTGCGTGACGTGAGCTGTCAATTGCGGAAGATGGCGGAGTTCCAAACCTTATGTCACTGATGAGCAGTGGACATCAATTATTACAAATAAGCTATAGGCGTGCGTGACGTGAGCTGCCAATTGCGGAAGATGGCGGAGTTCCAAAGCTTATGTCACTGATGTGCAGTGGACATCAATTATAACAAATAAGCTATAAGCGTGCGTGACGTGAGCTCTCAATTGCGGAAGATGGCGGAGTTCCAAACCTTATGTCAGTGATGTGCAGTGGACATCAATTATAACAAATAAGCTATAAGCGTGCGTGACGTGAGCTGTCAATTGCGGAAGATGGCGGAGTTCCAAAGATTATGTCACTGATTTGCAGCGGATATTAATTATTACAAATAAGCTATAAGCGTGCGTGACGTGAGCTGTCAATTGCGGAAGATGGCGGAGTTCCAAACCTTATGTCACTGATTTGGAGTGGGCATCAATTATTACAAATAAGCTATAGGCGTGCGTGGCGTGAGCTGCCAATTGCGGAAGATGGAGGAGTTCCAAACCTGATTTATTTAAAAATTATGATTTTTTTATTTTAAAAAATTGTGTGAATTTTAACGATATTTTAATAGTTATTCTACTATTTGGGGCGTAAACGAATCTAACAAATCAAGATCATTAACATCGGTCCAGCTGTTCTTGAGTTAAAAATTGTGTAACTAACCCGACTTTGTTTTATTTATATAGATATAAAACACATTCCAGGCACCTGGATACAAAACCTAATACACTATTTCTGGATATCTTTTAATGCTACAGACTTTGCCAACCAGGGAAAAGAAATCTTTCGGTCTACGAAATTTCACATAATCAATTCAACTCTAATTTCACTGCCAGATGTAACATTTATCTGGAAGGGACATGAAGTATTTCTTGAGGCCCAGTGGAGGGCTGACTTTACACCACCTTGCGTCTATCGATTCCTATCCGCAATGCGCTAGAGAAAGAGTCACTTACTCCTATATATGTATCAATCCACTCCAAATCAGCGGCATCCTATTAAAGTTCGAGATGAAACACTGGGTTACATGACTCACACCTTTTATTTAACTGAACCTGGCAGCGTTCAGCAACATCGAACTTACGTGTTTCTTTGCACAAGCCATTCACGATAGTATCGTGAACGAAGACACCAGGAAGGTATTGGATACTTCAAAGGTTTTAATAGGGTTGTATTTCATTTTTGCACTTGCTGTGATATTTATCTTTGACTGGTTATTTATACCCTGTAATGAAAATGTAATTATATGCGAAAAAAATTGGCTGCGCTATGGTAGCGAATTTTATAAAAATTAAATTTTTGTACCGCAAACTTATTTTTTGCGAATTCAATTAAAAATTACTGAAGAGAGCCAAACTTTTCATTTGTGTAATGTTATAAATGTAAACTGGAATGGTGTCTTTTTTAATTCGCTTTTTCGTAAAAAACTACGTATGTACGTAAAAAATCATTGCGTTTGCTCTCCCGGCTGCATACTTACAAATTTTGCAATAAATCAAATTACAGTAAGAACTAGCATTAAATAGCTTAAGTTTAACTGCGGTTGTCTTTAAAAGGTGTTCGTAGGAAGTCAAGAAGAAGAGGTTGATTGCAGCAAGACGGAGCCCCGATACACTATACGCGCGAAGTCAGAGAGGCCCTAAATAACATGTCGTGGTGGTACGGTAAACTGGCCCGCAAGGACTCCTGATCTCACGCGCTTGGAATCTTTTTTTTTTAAGATTGTTGAGATTTATAAAAGAGAAAGTTACGGCTCTAACACCAACTCCGCCAGAAAATATGAAAGAACGAATTAGGCAAGTATTTACGGTAGTAATACCCGAAATGTTGAATAGTATGCGCTACTCTTGCCACAGAAGAATTTTTAAATGTTTGTAAGAGCCTCGGTGGTTCAGAGGTAAAGACGCGTACCTCTGAACCGAGGGGTATCGGGTTCGATTTTCAGGGTCTCCCTTTTACTTTTTCGGTGCATGCTGTACAATTAAGATCCACCGAGTTTGTGGCATTGTATTTGAGCAAGTTGAATGTATGCACTTTCCGCCCTTCGGAGGGGACGTAAAGCCGTCGGTCCCGTGTCCATGCGATGTTGAACACGTTAAAGATACCTACCCTCCTTACAGAAAGGTAAGGTTTCGGCAAAATTTCCAGGATAGTGAGGTGAAACTGCTACCTGGCGTCGGTGATTGGCCACAGTCGCGGAAATAGACCGACGTTAAAAAAATGTTTGTACGTAAATGGAGGACATTCCGAACACTTTTTAGAAGACAACCGTTGTTAAACTTAAGGTATTTCATGCTACTTCTTAATCTCATTTTATTTATTGGAAAATTCATAAGTATGCAACCAGTAGAGCAAATGCAACAATTTTCTACGTACATACGAATTTCTTAACGGAAAATCGAATTTTTGAAGAAAAAAAAACCATTCCATATGACATCTACAACGTTCACCGGCCCTTCAAAAAATTAATAGAAGGAGAAATGTCAAATAAGTATGCTGGAAGACGCATTTTGAAATGTTCATAATGTATCTCACAGACTACTATATATATATATATATATATATATATATATATATATATATATATATATATATATATATATATATATATATATATATATATATATATATATATATATATATATATATATATATATATATATGAAACTTGGCACGCATGTTCCTTTGGTAAATGGCTTGAATAAGTTTGTCATCCAGGCAAATCTGACGACTTTTTCCAGGAAAATGTTGGGTTTTCTTTCGTAAAATTTTTGTATCTTGAAAAATAGCAAAGATATGTTAAATTTTAACAAATTATCTCTTAATTAATAGAAATCAACTTTGGTATGTCACAAAACATTATAAATGCCACATGTGTACGGAACTTTATCAAACCAAATTTATTGTGTACTGGGAGTCGAACTCGAGACCCTTGGGTTCAGAGGCACACGTTATTGCCTCTGGAACACCGAGGCTACTATTTGCACCTTTTTTTTAGCCCTAGATATATTTATTTATAACTAAACATAAATAATAAAACTATGGGCGCAGCAAGTGCGTTATGGTAGTGAATTTTCATAAAAATATTTTTTAATAGCAATATATGTGTGTTTTTTTTAGAAAGCAGGCATCAAATTTGGTTACCAGTATAACCTATATAGTAAAATATAGTATTTGAAAATGTACAAAAATTTCCGAAAGTAAACTTAAAATACCCGAAAAAACTCGTTTCTTGGTCAACCTTATAGGTTTTGAGCTATTCAAATATGAAGCATTTGATAAAAATTCGCTACCATAACGCCCTTACTGCGTCCAGAATTATTTTTTTTACAAACATGCATTATATTTCGATGGAAAATGCAATAACGTAAGGCGTGTTTGATTGAAAAAAAGAAAATTTGTATCACCAACGACTTATGGGCCATCCTGTGATTGTAGAAATATTTTTTTAAGATGTAGTTCAAGACACCCTATAATTAATATATACAATTTTTTTCATATCTTGTATAATAACGGATATATTGAGCTTGATTGATTTTTTACGAAAATTCGACAAAAATTATATACCATTAAACGATAAACTCTATAGCTGCCAAGCATCAGAGAAAGAGTCTATTTGAAATGAATTTTCTGGAAATATTTTATTAAAATGAAGGACAATGGCGGTTGAAACTAAGACTTCAGGGTTTGTAAAACATTCTTCTTGAGACATTTTATTTCCATAGCCCGTATTAGATTCAAGTTCTTTGCCTAAATGTTGCCAATTTTGACGTTTAAATCGCAACTTTGACGTTTTGTGGAAAACCCCAATTTATTTTTCATTAAATGCGTATAACTTTTTTGTCTTTTAACCTACAGAGCTAAATTTTGGTATGTAACTTACCTATAAGGATGTAAACCCGCGTAATTTGGTTGCCCTTACTTTGTTAACTCCATGGATATAAATTTTTTTCGAAAAAAAACACAAAATTTTCCGGAAAAACCTGGACCGATTTTCCTGGCTAACGAACTTATCCAAGCCATTTGCAAAAGGAAGGTATTCACCAAATTTAAACAAAATCGGCCCATTATTTTTTGAGTTATCGGTGTGATATATATATATATATATATATATATATATATATATATATATATATATATATATATATATATATATATATATATATATATATATGTCAAAATAGTTTGTCATATTTAGTTAAATTCAAACTTAACAATTTGGATGAAAATATCGGTTATAAACAAATAATTTTAGTTTGGAAGGTATTGGGAAACGATTAAAATCAATGAAGAGTGAAGGCGAACACTGGTTCATTAGATGGAATAAGTAGAAGCCAAACAAATTTGGTATGTCAAAATTAGAAGTATGTTACATTTGGACCAAGTTTTGAAGCAGTTTTTGGTGGAATTTTATTAAATTATCTTAATATACAGCACAAGCCTCAGGCTTATTGTGTAGACATGTTGTACGATTTATGATATTAAGTAAATAAATAAAATAATATATATATATATATATATATATATATATATATATATATATATATATATATATATATATATATATATATATATATATATATATATATATAAACATATAAAAATTTAAACTGACCCCGGATATGTGTTTTGGGGGGCCTAATTAGCGCTCATTTGAGGAAATTTTTTCACACTTCAAAAGTAGGGATCTCCTCATTAGTGAATTTTTTAAAGAAAATTCACTAAAACGTCTGGAAGAAAGTGCGTTATGGTAGTGATCTGGTACCAAACATTTTTTCAGTAAATGCGAATAACTTTTTTTTATATTAAGTTAGAGATCTTAGTTTTGGAATATAGTTTACCTTATTTTATTTTCGGAGATAAAATTTTTTTCCGAAAGAAAACCCAAACTTTTCTCGGAAAACCTAGTTCGATTTTTCTGGCTGAGGAACTTATCCAAGTCATTAATATAAGGAAGGCACCTGCCAAATTTTATCAAAATCAGTCCATTATTTTTTGAGTTATCGGTGTGATACACACACACGTGCATGCTCGCGCGCGCGCCCACACCCACACACACAGATATATATATATATATATATATATATATATATATATATATATATATATATATATATATATATATATATATATATATATATATAAACATATATAAATTGAAACTGACTCCGGATATGGGTTCTAGGGGCCCAGTTCGCACTCATTTGAAGGAATTTTTAAAAAATTAAAATGTGGGAAATTTTTTCTACGAAAATTCACTAATAAAGGTTACTAAATTTCTGGGTTCATACCGGATATTGACACAATTTATTTAAAATCAAAACATTGAGGTAAAATATTTATAACCTCTACTCTACGACCTACCATCTTATATAACTGTTTTAGAGACGTAAAATTTAAATATGTTTAACAATGATATATTACCTTCAGAAATGTAAGGTATGTTTACATAATATTCAAATTTGTTTATATACACATAAAAAAATCCAATTGTTTTATAAATTTAGAAACCGACAATCAAGTAACACTTTACCTGTATCTGTATATTATTATACCTATATTTCATATGTATAGTGCCATCCTTCGGTTCTATTAATAACTTGATATTTATTATTATTCATTTATTACAAACATCAACGGAATTAAGGTTGTACGATTATGCTAGCTCTTCTGTAAGCATTTTAATTAACAGTAAATTACAAAATACCAATATCTTTAGATAAATCGAATGATTAAGATTTTTTTCCACACAAAACGTGAAATATTAGCTAGCGAAAGGTGTTTTTAATCAAGGATGCAGCGCTACTTAAATATAATTGAGCTTCGATTTTGACATTTGTACAACTGAAATGTTATCACTGTCAATCAGGAGGAAGGATACTTACATGATTTTATTGCACATTCATTTTTGTGGTACTTACAGCTGCACTTTACCGTGGGGTCACTTTTTATATGTCATAGGTAAATGCAAGAGCTAGGGTATTCTTCTGGAAAGTTTTATTTCTATTTTTGGAGAATTTTCATAAAGAAAATTTTGCTTTAAGAGAGGTAACGAATTTTTTCGTTGGTTTTTAGAGCCATGGACTCTATTTCCAAGGTTTATATACAGGGTTACAACTAATTAATTGCTCACTATTGGCATCTCAGTAACGGTAAGAGATACAGAGTTGGTTAACTTACCAAAAAGTTGTGTACATTTTAGCTGATCCAATATCTGAAAACAAATTTCGAATATGTTGATTCGTTCCTGAAACATCCCGAAAAAACTGAAAAAATCAATTTTGAAAATTTTATAATAAATCCCTTATTATCAAAAATGGGCTCCTAATTTTTGCTATGTGAGCATAATTTGATATGAGCATCAACTGACGGAATCTAAAATTGTATTTCCAAAATGGCTCGCTTTACTGTGGAAGAGAGAAGAGATATGTATGAAGCATACATTCGAAGTTTTAGAAATTCGACCCGTGCTTCCCAGTTATACCAAGAAAAATCTCCAGAACGTGTGCAGCCAAGTCGGCATATCTTCGCCAGAATAGCAAAAGTGATGGATGAAACTGGTACTTTGATGAGAAAGCGTGTTCCCTACAATTTGGAACCCAGTGCTAACGAAATCAATGTTCTTGCTCAAGTCAATATAAATTCCAACACACAACACATATTGCGAGTGAATACAAATACCATCCTTATAAGTACACCATAATGCAAGCACTTTATGAGCCAGATCAGGACCGGCAGTTGCAGTTTTGCCAATGGTTTGCTAGGAAGTTGCGAATGCACAATGCTTTCACAGCTAACATATTGTGGTCGGATGAGAGTACATTTACAAAAAGCGGTTTGTTTAATAGACAGAATCGTCGTTATTGGAGAATCCTCATCTTTTATATAAGTCGCGACATCAAAATAGGGTAGTGCAAACGTTTGGTGTGGCCTTTTAGACGATACAGTTATAGGACCGTTTTTCATAAGCAATAGATTGGATGGCGACGAACTAATGACCTTATGGATTTTTTTATAACCTCCCTTTGCAACAAAGAGCCAACATATGGTTCCAGCAAGACGGTGCACCTGTACACAATTGCCGAGCCGTAAAAGCTTATCTAGACCAAACGTTTGGAGACGGAGAGGCAATAATGGACCCGTTCGATTGCCGACAAGATCCCCAGATCTAACCCCAATGGACTATTTCTCCTGGGGATATGTCAAAAATTTATTTCACTTTGAGCATTTTGACAACGAAATGGAGTTAAACAATATTATAATAGATAAAATTGGCTCCATATCTCATGCTACGATAAGATCAGCAACACAAGGTATGCGCGAGAGGGTTCGTCAATGCAGAAATAATAATGGAAGACATTTTGAACATCTTCATTAACATTACACACATTTATTATTTAGTAGGAAGTATTTGTTATGTATTGTTGGTTCATTTATTCACTAGTTGTAAGTTTCGTTAGTATCTACGTTTAGTATGATTTCATTCTGTTAATTAAAATCTTCTGTGCTGACATTTTGTCAAATAACGAATGTTGATAATAAAATTACACTTACCTACTTGATATTTGCGGCCATAATTAGTTTTTTATAGATTTGTACAATGTTTTTGAAGAAAAATATGAAGCGTGTTATACCATTGGAAAGGTGAATGTTTTTGCCATCTAAAAAATTAAAAATCCAATATGGCGGCCATGGCCATAAGTGAACTGATGCCGTCAGTTGATTGCTCATGTCAAATTATGCTCACATATCTAAAATTTGGAGCCCATTTTTGATAATAATGGATTTATTGTAAATTTTTAAAAATTGAGTTTTTCAGTTTTTTCAGGATATTTCAGGAACGAATCGAAATATTCAAAATTTGTCTTCGGATATTGAATCAGCTAAAATTTACGCAACTTTTTGGTAATTTAACCATCTCTCTATCTCTTACCGTTTTTTTCCCTCAGGGCTCGTCCGCGGCCTTGCCGCCCCGATAGCACTGCAGCCTTTGGTTGATTGTGCATACCCTTAGTCTTACTTCACCCATTCCAAAATTAGTGTGCCTTGAATTAGTCTGCACAGCGATTGGTAGGGTGAAGTTTTATATTGCTCTGTCTTCGTCTAGACTGACCGTAGATCAGTTGTCTTTTGCGGTCCAGAGCTTTACACTCTCACAATATGTGCTGGCTGATTCCTCCCCCTCGCCGCAGAGTCTGCATGCGAGGTCCCCTTCGAACCGTCCCATTTTATGCAGGTGTTTCTTGACGGCCATGTGTCCCATCAAGAGACCTGTTGTGTTTCTGAGCTGTCCTCTGCTAAGATTTAGCAGCTCCACAGCTCTTTTTGAACTGGGTTCGTCAATTATTGACTTCCCATGTCTGAGCCCTGGACAGTCTGCCCAGTACACCTTGTGTTGCTTTCTGACCCATGACTTAGTGGCTCCCCTGGCAGTGCTTTTTGTCACGCCCAGAGCCGGTTCTGGTCCCATAAATGGTTCTGCTGACCCTCTCTTCGCGAGACTGTCAGCTTCTTCATTGCCTTTGGCCCCCGAGTGACCCGGCACCCAGATGAGGGTCACCTCATTCTGCCCAGCCAGGTCGCTCGTCTCGTCTCGGCACTCACTCACCAGCCAGGAATTTACCCGTGTGCTACTTAGTGCGTTAAGGGCTGCCTGGCTGTCTGTGGGTATGATGATCCGCTTGTTGGTGTAGCCCCTCCTCTTGTTCTCCCGCACACAGTGCAGGATGGCGTACATTTCGGCCTGAAACACCGTTGCATGGGCTCCGAGGGAAATACTATGACTTACCCTTGGTCCTTCCGAGTAAACACCTGCCCCCGTCCAACGCTTCCCGCCGGATCCGTCCGTGAACCAGACAAGCGCGTCCCGTGGTATGCCCGGCGTCTCCTCCCGCCATGCCTCGCGGTCGGGGATTTCCACTGTAAAAGTTGTTTTCCCTGCAGATTCGCGGGATCTCTGGCCATTACTGAGATGCCAATAGTGGGCAGTTAATTAGTTGTAACCTTGTATTTTAACATACAATTTAAATTAACCTTACAAATGGACTCCATGGCTCCAAAAACCTACGAAAAAATTCGTTACCTCTCTTAAAGCAAAATTTTTTTATAATAATTTTTTTCTGGAAAACTTTTTAGCTTTAATTAAATTTGTAATACATTTTTTTAAAGAGACTTGCAGTACTTACATATATCTGTACGGAATTATAATTGTCTAGCTCCATAGAAAATATAAATTTATTTACATAATCGCTAACTGTGACCTCTAAAACCGATCTCCAAGGTCCATTTAAATTTGAAGGATGGTGTACAATTCTTATGAAAATTCACTACTATAATGCACTTGCTGCTTCCCGAACTTGTTTTTATATTAAGTAATGAAATTGTTGAAGCGGCATCGGAGATACAACCTACCTTCCTTATTCAAATTAAGTTAGGGGTTGAACGCTACAAATTCTGTTAGGGTTTAAAAAAGCCTGGACGCAGTAAGTGCGTTATGGTACTGAATTTCCATTAAAAAAATTAACAAAGCAGGCATCAAATTTGGTACCAGTATAACCTATATAGTAGAACAATGTGCCATGTTTCATCAAAATAACTTTATTGTTTGAAAATGTACAAAGATTTCCGACAGTAAACTTACAGTCTTCCAGAAAAAACTGGTTTCTTGGTCAACCTTATATGTTATATAGCAAATTGAGCTTTTCAAATTTGAAGCATTTAATGAAAATTCGCTACCATAACGCACTTTCTGCGTCCGAAATTTCTTACAAACATGCATCATATTTCGATAGAAAGTGCAAAAATGCAATCACATAAGGCGTGTTCGATAAAAAAAAAAGAAAAGTTGTATCACCAACCACTTATGGGCCACCCTGTGATTGTAGATTGTGGACACCCTATAATTAATGTATATAATTTTTTTCGTATATTGTATAATAACGGATATATTGAGCTTTATTACTTTTCCTCATTTCCATGGGCGTCTGTCTGCTTCTCTCATCCTAACCCCTCAGATATCTCACAAAACGTCACCATATCCAAGCTGGTATGGAATTATTTATTCCACGTACACAGAAAACCTCTTTAGCCACACAAAAGCCCAGGTTCTCTAAATCTTATGACAAGGCCAGACTTGAAAAGGTCAAAGCTCACAAAACACTTCTACACAATCCCAGTCAAGAAAATCGTCAAGCATTTAACGACGCAAAAAACCGCTATGTCCGCATTTTTTCTGAGGCAAAAAACTAGTTTAATAACCGCATCAAAAACAAAGTCCTCTTAAGCTCCAACGGCAGCAAACCCTTTTGCACTCTTGCTAAATCTATTGGGAATAATTTCTGCAAGAGCACGTTCCCACCTCTTGTCTCAGGGGATGAAAATGTTTCTACCGCCCTGGGCAAGGCTGAACTTTTTGCCTCGTTGTTCGCTGACAATTCTACTCTCAACCCACCTCCAAATTTTCAACCACCAACAGTCCCCAATGTCGCGCATAAAATGACGGACATCATTTTCAAAACTAAAAAGGTACGAAAGATGCTCTCTTCTCTTAATACCAGGAAAGCCTCTGGCCCTGACGAGATCGCAGCAATTGTTCTCAAAAAATGCGCACCAGAAGTTGCTCCTGTCCTGACTCGATCCTCCACTCAAATATACAATATTCTAAGCCTGTCTCTTCGGGCCAACTAGACGAGGATCGCAGACACATGGAGGATTCTGTCTCCGTGGATCTCCAAAAAATATTAGACTGGGGAAGTAGAAATATTGTACAATTCAACCCCACCAAATCTCAGTCTTGCTTTATTTCTCATAAAAGATACACCAACCCTAGACCCATCACAATGAACAACCAAGTTATCCAAAGTAATGAGTCCTTTTCACTTGTTGGCATTTCTGTGGATCGAAATCTCAATTGGCACCAACATCTCACATCAATTGCAGAAGCGGCTGCTAAGAAATTATGTTTCCTCTTCCGGGCTCGCAAATACTTTTCACCAGCTAATCTCTATACTTTATATACTTCACAAATAAGGCCAAACTTTGAATACTGCACGCACATCTGGGGTGCCGCGCCGCTTCTACACTCGCTATCCTGGACTCCACTCAGAAGAGAGCTATACGTCTCATTGCTGACCCTACCCTCACCCAAAGGCTGCCATCCCTTGCTCACCGACGTGGTGTTGATGACATCTTTCTCTTTTATAGATATCTGCATGGGCAGTGCTCAGAGGAGCTTTCTTCCATAGTTTCTCCACCTGCTGCCCCCAACAGATCTACCAGGGGAACAGAGCGAATGCACTCTTTTACTATCCAGGTCACCAGACATAGAACATCTTGTTATGCCCGCTCTTCCGAGGACTTCCAAGTTGTCGAATTCCTTGCCGGCACATGTTTTTCCTTCTCCGAACCTCTAAACCTTCAAGTCCAGAATTAACAAGTTGCCTCTTTCCTCCTAGTCGACACCCACGGTACGATAGTATTTAGGCTGTAAGCCCTCGTGGTGTGTTGTTGAAATAAAAAATAAAATATTTTTTTTTTACAAAAATTCGACAAAAATTATATACCATTAAACGATAAACTCTATAGCCAAGACTACTGCCAAAACATCAAAGAAAGGGTCTATATTCTTCTTGAGACATTTTAGTTCGATAGCTCGTATTAGTTTCAGGTTCTTTGCCTAAATATTGCCAATTTTGACGTTTTAAATCGCGACTTTGACATTTAGAGGACAACCCCGATTTATTGTTCTTTAAATGCCTATAACTTTTTTATCTAAATTTTGGTAGGCAATTCACCTATAATGATATAAACTTGCGCACCAAATTTGGTTGCCCTTACTTTGTTATGTCCGGAGATAGACATTTTTTCAAAAGAAACCACAAACTTTTCCGGGAAAACCTAGTCCGATTTTCTTGGCTAACGAACTGATCCAAGCCATTTGCAAAAGGAAGATACTCACCAAATTTGATCAAAATCGGCCCTTTATTTTTTGAGTTATCGGTGTGATACATACACACACACGTGTGTGTATATATATAAACATATAAAAATCAAAACTGAACCCGGATATGTGGTCTAGGGGGCCTAATTAGCGCTCATTTGAATAAATTTTTTTTAAAGAAAATTCACTAAAAGTGTCCCCGCTCGCAAGCAAAATCAACGTCTTAAGGTTCTTCGCTATTCTCAGCAGTTCTCGGGAAAACCCTGGTGCAACCTTTTACAATCCGACAGCATGTATAAGACGCATTGATCGTCTGCTTACCTACTTAATATGTATGCATGGTGTTTATTTAAATACATATTAACAAACTCCTATAAATACAATTTGGAGAACCCAATTCATCCCAATACAGTTTTCACACCTGACGATTGTTTCTCTGACAAAACTGAGGGATGAATAACTTAGCCTTTGTTATTTTTTAAGTAATTTAAGTAATTATTTAAAAACTATTTCGAAGTTTTTAAATAACCTTAGGCGCTATATCGCAGACAGCTCTGATACTATCTACCAAGTTACTGACCTCCTTCAGTGATGTCCTCTTAGGAACGCGATCTCTTCAAAAACTTCCTACTGTTTGTTATTGTTATTTAATTAGGAATAGAAATCATTGTCGAGAAACGACAACGCCGAATCTTCAGAGACCCAACTCCCATACTTAAACAAAGATAATGATGAAGTGAAAGGATTCAGTGGTTAAATTAAAAGAATAAGTCAATATAGCCGACCTTGCCGATCTTCAGCTGTCGGAGAAGAAGCTAAAGCGACTCCGATCGAATCGGTGAACTTTTCATTTACCGATGCAAACTTACCGTTTAGTTAGTTGTAGGTTAGGTATCGTGGGGCACGGAGTGCGCGGATTTTCTACCGGATTTGTGCTTTGAAATCGCGAACGAGAAAAAGAATGAATATTCGACTGTATCGCATGTGGTGAAATTCGCGAGTGTTATTTGTTTGTTTACACTTTTCGATGTGCAGAGCATTTTCAAATGTAATTGAAAAGTCATTGATGTGAGTGTCAGATGTTTTTGAAATACGAATTAGGTAACGGTTTTGTGTTATAAATATGATGCGGAATTAAATTTCCGACGTTGATTATATTGGGCGAGATAATTGTGTTTGAAGTACTTATTCATTGGGCAAATCGAAAAAATTTAATTAACGCGACAGGAAAAAATTATTTGTAATCGACAAATGTCGATGACTGATGATTTACGGTTTATATATTTTGAAACAACAGAACCTGTCAGTTTTAGTTGGTTCGGTGAACGCTGTTTTATGTTTAATAATCGGTTGAAGCTTTAAATGTTTTAACAGTGATTAAACGTTAAGATAGTACGTGATTTACGGTAGTGATTACTCACAAGGATTTACTTTCATCGTGAAAATCTATTAGTTTAGTAAATAAGGCAAATATACGATATTTTTTTAAATAGGCCATACGTTCACAATAATAATCATTAAAAAATCTCGGGACGCAGCAAGTGCGTTATGGTAGTGAATTTTTATTAAATGCTTCAAATTTGAATAACTCATTTTTTTATAAACTTAGAAAGTTTAATTTTGGTGTGTAGTAAGGTCTTTCCTAGGGCAAAATAGCCACCAAATTTCATTAAAATCACTTTGTAATTTTCGGAGAAAAAAATTAAAATTTGAATAACTCAAATTTCTATAAGCGTAGAAAGTTGAATTTTGGTACGTAGTAAGGTCTCTCCGAAGGCAACATATATAGTACATTTCATCAGAGCAGCTTTGTTATTTTCGGAAAAAAATTTTTTTTGAAAGAAAACTCAAAATTTTCCCGGAAAACCTCGTCCGATTTTCCTGGCTAACGAACTCATCTAAGCCATTAATAAAAGAAGGGCACTTGACGAGTTTCATTGAAATCGCTTAATTATTTTTTGAGTTATCAGACGGATACATAAATTCGTGTGAAAAAGTCAGGTCGACATGTCAAAATTATAGTTGCAAGAATTTTAACATTGAAAGGTTTTTTTAAGAAGTAAATAGGGATGGACTGTAGTTTGAAGTTAAGTTTAGAATGAAGAGAGGTTGGAGACATGCTGGTGTTGGAAAAAAATAAAATTAGAGCAAGATCTGAGCAAAATTTGTAAAGTGACAGTTAAGGTTAATAATTTTTGATAGTTTTATTTAGAATGCATCCTTTATAAAATGGTGTGCTATACAAGCACAAGCCAAGCTTATTTGTATGACGCATTGTATAACTGTGGTAAATATATTATTATTATTATTATTATTATATATATATATATATATATATATATATATATATATATATATATATATATATATATATATGTATATATATATATATATATATATATATATATATATATATATATATATATATATATATATATATAAACATATAAAAATTGAAACTGACCCCGGATGTGGGTTCTAGGGGTCCTAGTTCGCGCTCATTTGAAAAAATTTTTGCAAAGTCTCACTATCCATACCTCTCTATTAGTGAATTTTGTAATAAAAATTCACTAAAAAGGTTTCACAGTTTTTAACGTTCACAGGGGAACTAGTTTATAGCGGGATATAATTCTACAAAAAAAAATTAATTTGCAGGAAAGTAATCTGGAATCTATATTTAAGGGGTGAATAAAATTTTTTATCAAAATATAGCTGCACTTGTCTAGAACTTCCGGCTATACGCCATCTACTTCGTTATTTTAAATGAAACGCTCTATATATTTTTGCATTTTCAGAATGGCGATCTAATTTGGGATAGATTTTATGTAGGACTCTCTATACCTAGCGTTATTAGTTTTTGAGATATCGGCGATTTTCTAAAAATTTTCCTTATCGCAGCTCTTTTAGTTAATTTTCTTAAAAAAAAAACCGTAGAACCCATATTCAGGTTCAGTTTAATTTTTTATATATAATATATATATATATATATATATATATATATATATATATATATATATATATATATATATATATATACACGTGTGTGTGTGTATGTATCACACCGACAACTCAAAAAATAATGGACCGATTTTAATCAAATGAACTGAGTGCCTTCCTTTTGCAAGTGGCTTAGATAGGTTTGTTAGCCAGGAGAATAGGCCTACGTTTTCCCAGAAAATTTGGTGTTTTCTTTCACAAAAATTATATCTTCGGAAATAACAAGGTAAGGGCACACAAATTTGGTGCGCGTATTTGTATTATAAAGATTGAATCATGTACCAAAATTTAAGTCTGTAAGTTTAAAGACAACAAAGTTAAGGGCATTTAAAGAAAAGAAATTTGGGGTTTTCCTCAAAACCTCAAAGTCGCGATTTGAAATGTCAAAATTGGCAACATTGAGGCAAAGAACCTCAAACAAATACGGATTATCCAAAGAAAATGTCGCAGGAAGAGTGTTCTGCAAACCCTTAAGTTTCAGCTTCAACCTTCATTCTCCTTCATTTTACTGAAATATTTCCAGAAATTTCATTTCAAATAGACCCTTTCTCTAATGCTTTGGCGGTTGTTTTAGTTAAGTTTATGGTTTAACGGTCTATAATTTTTAGCTAATTTTCATAGTAAGAAATCGTTCTTGATGAGACCGCGACTTTAGAATTAAAAAAAAATGTTCAAATGAGTTCAAACTAGGCCTTTTTTAATCCATATCCGGGTTTACTTTCAGTTTTCATCTGTTTACATATAAACATGTTATTGGCATTTAAAGAAAAAAAATTGGGTTTTCCTCAAAACGTCAGAGTCGCGATTTGAAACGTCAAAATTGGCAACATTTAGGCAACAATCCTGAAACAAATACGGATTATGTCGCAAGAAGAGTCTTCTGCAAACCCTTAAGTTTCAATTTCAACCGTCATTGTCCTTCATTTTGTTAAAATATTTTCAGAAATTTTATTTCAAATAGACCCGTTCTCTGATACTTTGGCGGTAGTTTTAGTCAAGCTTGTGGTTTAATGGTCTATAACTCTGGCCTTGACGAGATCCCAGCAATTGTTCTCGAAAAATGCGCACCAGAACTTGCTCCTGCCCTGACTTGTCTGTTTCAGACATCTTACAATAGAGGAATATTCGCTAGTAACTGGAAAACTGCTCGAGTACAATCCGTCCCCAAGAAAGGATCCAAAGCGCTTCCTAGCAACTACAGACCTATTTCTTGAAAAACACAGTCTAATCCACGACATGCAGTATGGATTCCGTCAGCGCAGATCAACTGCCGACCTCCTTTCCTTTGTCACCCATTTTTTGCACAAGTCTATGGAACTACACGGTGAATCCCAGATTGTCGCTCTAGACATATCCAAAGCATTCGACCAGGTCTGGCACGTAGCGCTGCTTAATAATAGACTTCCGACCTATGGCCTACCACCTAAACTCTGTACCTGGACAGCAAATTTCCACTCCAACCGGAGCATTTCTGTTGTCGTGGATGGCCATTCCTCTAAACTATATCCAATTAATGCAGGAGTTTGTCAAGGTTCAGCTTTAGCCCCTACTTTGTTTTTTCTCCACAGCAATGACCTCCTCTCTAGCACATCCAACCCAGTTCACAGTTACGCGGACGACAGCACCCTCCACTCAAATATACAATATTCTAAGCCTGTCTCTTTAGCCCAATTAGATGAGGATCGCAGATTCATGGGGGGTTCTGACTCCGTGGATCTCCAAAAAATATTAGACTGAGGAAGCAGAAATCTTGTACAATTCAACCCCACCAAATATCAGTCTTGCTTTCTTTCTCATAAGAGATACACCAGCCCTAGACCCATCACAATGAACAACCAAGTTATTCAAAGTAATGAGTCCTTTTCACTTATTGGCATTTCTGTTAATCAAAATCTCAATTGGCACCAACATGTCACATCAATTGCAGAAGCGGCTGCTAAGAAATTAGGGTTCCTTTTCCGGGCTCGCAAATACCTCTCACCAGCTAATCTCTATACCTTATATACTTCACAAATAAGGCCAAACCTCGAATACTGCTCCCACATCTGGGGTGCTGCTGCCGCTTCTACACTCGCTATCCTGGGCTCTATTCATAAGAGAGCTATACGTCTCATCGGTGACCCTACCCTCACCAAAAGGCTGCCATCCCTTGCTCACCGACGTGCCGTTGGTGACCTCTCTCTCTCTCTCTCTCTCTCTCTCTCTCTCTCTCTCTCTCTCTCTCTCTCTCTCTCTCTCTCTCTCTCTCTCTCTCTCTCTCTCTCTCTCTCTATTTTTTTTTATAGATATCTACACGGGCACTGCTCAGGGGAGCTTTCTTACATAGTCCCTCCATTTGCTGCCCCCAACAGATCTACCAGGGAAACAGAGCGAATGCACTCTTTTACTGTCAGGTCACCAGACATAGAGCGTCTTGTTATGCCCGCTCTTTTGTCCCGAGGATTTCCAAGTTGTGGAATTCCATGCCGGCGCGTGTTTTTCCTGCTCCTCCGAACCTCCAAACCTTTAAGTCCAGAATTAACAAGTTGCCTCTTTTCTCCTTGTCGACACCCACGGTACGATAGTATTTAGGCTGTAAGCCCTCGTGGTGAGTTGTTGAAATAAAAAATAAAAAGAAAGTTATCAGTTTTCTTTAGAAGTCTAAAAGAATAAGCATATTTATGTTTTTGATGATGTTTGTGTATTGGACAAGTTTTTTGTTCACAATTTTTATTTATTTCCTGAATAGAAACGTATTCAGAGATGTGTGCCTTTCGTTGTAAGTATTATGAAAAATTCACTTGCTGAACCTGGAAATGTCAGGAAATTTGATTTTAGTGAATTTTCTTAAAAAAAAATTCACTAATGAGGAGATCCCGACTTTTGAATTTTGAAAAAATTTCTTCAAATGAGCGCTAATTAGGCCCCCCAGAACACATATCCGGGGTCAGTTTCAATTTTTATATGTTTATATATATATATATATATATATATATATATATATATATATATATATATATATATATATATATATATATATATATATATATATATATATATATATATATATATATATATATATATATATATATATATATCACACCGATAACTCAAAAACTAATAGGCCGATTTTGATCAAATTTAGTGAATACCTTCGTTTTGCAAATGGCTTGGATAAGTTCGTTAGTCAGGAAAATCGGCACTGGTTTTCCCGGAAAATTTTGGGTTTTCCTTCAAAAAAAATTTACATCTCAGGAATTAACAAAGTAAGGGCAACCAAATTAGGTACGCTGGTTTATGTCATTATAGGTGAGGTGCCTACCAAAATTTAGCTCTGTAGGTCAAAAGACAAAAAGTTATGGGCATTTAAAGAAAAATAAATTGGGGTTTTCCTCAAAACGTCAAAGTGACAATTTAAAACGTCAAAATTCGCAACATTTAGGCAAAGAACTTGAATCTAATACGGGCTCTGGAAAGAAAATGTCTTAAGAAGAATGTTTTACAAACCCTAAAGTCTTAGTTTCAACCGTCATTGTCCTTTATTTTACTAAAATATTTCCAGAAAATTCATTTCAAATAGACCCTTTCTCTGATGCTTTGCAGTAGCCTAAGCTATAGAATTTATCGTTTAATGGTATATAATTTTTGTCAATTTTTCGTACAAAATCAATAAAGCTCAATATATCCGTCATTATACAAGATATGAAAAAATATTGTATACATTAATTATACGGTGTCTTGAGCTACACCTTAAAAAAATATTGCTACCATCACAGGGTGGCCCATAAGTCGTTGGTGTTACAAATAATAATTTTTTTTAGTGGAAAACGCCTTATGTTTTTGCATTTTCCATCGAAATATAATGCATGTTTGTAAGTTAAGAAATTCTGGACGCAGCAAGTGCGTTATGGTAACGAATTTTGATTAAATGCTTCATATTTGAAAAGCTCAATTTGCTATTAACCTATAAGGTTGACCAAGAAACGGATTTTTTCGGTTACATTTTAAGTTTATTTTCGGAAATTTCTGTACGTTTTCAAACAATAAAGTTATTTTGATGAAACATGGCACATTGTTTTTACTATATAGGTTATACTGGTAACCAAATTTGATGCCTGCTTTCTGAAAAAAAAAACACATATTTGCTATTAAAAACATTTTTATGAAAATTCACTACCATAACGCACTTGCTGCGTCCAGAATTTTTTTATTTCTGCTGGGTGCGCTGCTTAAGCAAGCACAAGCCAAGCTCATTTGTATAATACGTTGTAAATTATGATTAATATATTATTATTATTACTGTTAATACTATTATTATATGCTAATATATTACTATACTCTCATTTATAACATTTCTAAGTAATTTGAAATATGCCTGAAAGTTCATTAGAAGTCTGTTAGATCAAAGGACATGTTAGTTTTGAGAGAGATGCCAGTTTTTTCACAGGTTATTTGTACCGTTAAATTGTCTCAAAGCGAAATATGTGATCCATAACGTTATAAATGTTATGAAATAAATTGCTTGCTAAGGACTTTAATTTTAATTTTCTCCTCTAATAACTTTAGACGTTTATTGCGTTTTTTGTTTTATTTACTGTTTTTATGATTGAAATATGAAATTAGAATTTCTTGTCTGATTTTCATTATAAGTATTTAATTTGTTCTCATATTTGGCTAGGTTAAGTCAGGTATGGAACGTTGTTTTCGCTTTTAGATGGTAAAGTTATTTTAGCCAATAAAATAATAAAAATGTTGCTAGAATAAAATTGTACTCACGAAAGAACGAACAGTATCTGAATACATTTTATTACTCAATACAAAATGTTTGGCGTCCCTAATTTTTACATTTTAGTGAATTTTCTTAAAAAAAATTCACTAATGAGGAGATCCCGACTTTTGAATTTTGAAAAAATTTCTTCAAATGAGCGCTAATTAGCCCCCCCAGAAAACATATCCGGGGTCAGTTTCAATTTTTATATGTTTATATATATATATTTATATATATATATATATATATATATATATATATATATATATATATATATATATATTATATATATATATATATGTATCACACCGATAACTCAAAAAATAATGGGCCGATTTTGATTAAATTTGGTGAAAAAATTCCTTTTGCAAATGGCTTGGATAAGTTCGTTAGCCAGGAAAATCTGCCCAGGTTTTCCCGGAAAATTTACATCTCCGGAATTAACAAAGTAAGGGCAACCAAATTTGGTACACATGTTTACATCGTTATAGGTAAGTTACTCACCAAAATTTAGCTATGTAGGTCAAAAGACAAAAAAGTTATATGCATTTAAAGAAAAATAAATTGGGGTTTTCCTCAGAACGTCAAAGTGGCGATTTAAAATGTCAAAATTGGCAACATTTAGGCAAATAACTTGAATCTAATACGGGCTATAGAAATAAAATGTCTCAAGAAGGATGTTTTACAAACCTTAAAGTCTTAGTTTCAACCGTCATTGTCCTTCATTTTACTAAAATATTTGCAGAAAATTCATTTCAAATAGACCCTCTCTCTGATGCTTGGCAGTAGCCTTAGCTATAGAGTTTATCGTTTAATGGTATATAATTTTTGTCGAATTTTCGTAAAAAATCAATAAAGCTCAATATATCCGTTATTATATAAGATATGAAAAAAATTTGTATATATTAATTATAGGGTGTCTTGAGCTACATCTTAAAATAATATTTCTACAATCACAGGATGGCCCATAAGTCGTTGGTGATACAAATTTCCTTTTTTTTTTTAATCAAACACGCCTTAAGTTATTGCATTTTTGCATTTTCCATCGAAATATAATGCATGTTTGTAAGAAAAGAAATTCTGGACGCAGTAAGTGCGTTACGGTAGCGAATTTTGATCAAATGTTTCATATTTGAATAGCTCAATTTGCTATTAACCTATAAGGTTGACCAAGAAACGTGTTTTTTCGGGAACACATTAAGTTTACTTTTGGAAATTTTTGTACATTTTCACACAATAAAGTTATTTTGATGAAACATGGCACATTGTTTTTACTATATAGTATATACTGGTAACCAAATCTGATGCCTGCTTTCTTAAAAAAAACACACATATTTGTTTTTAAAAACATTTTTATGAAAATTCACTACCATAACGCACTTGCTGCGTCCAGAATTTTTTAATTTTCAGTTTGTTGGTGGGTTTTCCGCTAATTTGGTTCTTGAACGTTTTTATATGTTCATAAAATGTAAGTAAACATGTTTTTTTCATTAACTGTTGTTGCCCTTACTTAGTCAAACAGTTTCTTGCCCAATACAGACGAAGAGACTTTTTCTGTGGCTTCAAAAGTGTTTTTTCCCTTTCCTGTAACCGGTTTCGCCCTTTTATTACATCGTCAATTTTCTCCTGTCTGACAATGTCGTAAAAGAGCGAAACGTGTTCTTCTCTGGCTTCATAAATGCTTGTTTTATCTCTGCAACTGGTTTCGCCTTTTACAACATCGTCAGATACCAGAAAATTAAATTTATTTACACGCGTCCATCACAACTATATACAAAACTAAATTATGTATGCCAATATTTAAGTGGAAAAAAAATCAGGTAATCGAAACAATGATAACTATAACAACAATGATTTTAATAAAAAGTCTGGACGCAGCAAGTGCGTTATGGAAGTGAATTTTCATTAAAATGTTTTTAATAGCAAATGCGAGCAGGCATCAATCTGATTACTAGTATAGTCTATGTAGTAGTAACAATGTACTATATTTTATCAAAATTACTTATTGTTTGAAAATATACAAACATTTTCCGAAAATAAAGTTAAATGTTTACTAACCAACAAAGCTTACGTTAATAGCAAATTGAGTTATTGAAATTTAAAGGATTTAATGAAAATTCGCTACCAAAACGCACTTACTGCGTCCAGATTTTTTTCTTACAAACATGCATCATATTTCGATAAAAACGAAAAAATGCATTAACGAATTTGTTCTACGAAAATTAGCTAAAAATTATAGACCGTTAGACCAGAAAGTGTCTATTTGAAATAAATTTTCTGTAAATATTTTAGTAAAAACAAGGGCAATGATGGTTGAATCTGAAACTCAAGGGTTCGCAGAACACTCTTCTTGCAACATTTTCTTTTCACAATCCGTATTTGTTTCACGTTCTTTGCCTAAACATTGCCAATTTTGACGTGTCAAATTGCGAGTTTGACGTTTTGAGGAAAACTCCAAAATTTGTTTCGTTAGCTGCCCGTAACTTTTTTGTCTTTAAACTTAGAGACCTAAATTTTGGTACATGGTTCACTCTTCATAATACAAACCAAATTTGGTTGCCCTTACTTTGTTTTTTCCGGAGATGTAATTTTTTTTAGAAAGAAAACACAAAATTTTCCGGGAAAACCTGGTCCGATTTTCCTGGCTAACGAACTTATCCAAGCCACCTGTAAAAGGAAGGTACTCATCAAATTTGATCAAGATCGTTTCATTAATTTTTGAGTTATCGGTACGTATATATATATATATATATATATATATATATATATATATATATATATATATATATATATATATATATATACACGGATCTCCCCATTAGTGAATTTTTTTCAAAAAACTAAAATTTTTTAAAGAAAATTCACTAAAAAAAGTTGGGGACGCAGCAAGTGCGTTATGATAGCGAATTTTCATGAAATGTGACTTATCGGTACGATATATATATATATATATATATATATATATATATATATATATATATATATATATATATATATATATATATATATATATATATATATATATATATATATGTATGATCTCCCCATTAGTGAATTTTTTTAAACTAAAATTTTTTAAAGAAATTCACTAAAAAAGTTCGGGACGCAGCAAGTGCGTTATGGTAGCGAATTTTCATTAAATGTTTCAAATTTGACTTACTCAATTATATATACATACATATATATATATATATATATATATATATATATATATATATATATATATATATATATATATATATATATATATATATATATATGTATGTATGTATCACACCGATAACTCAAAAAATAATAGGCCGATTGTGACAAGATTTGGTGAATACCTTCCTTTTGTAAGTGGCTTGGACGAGTCCGTTAGCCAGGAAAATTGGCTGCGGTTTCCCCGGAATATTTTGTGTTTTCTTTAGAAAAAAAATTATATCTACGGAAATAACAAAGTAAGGGCAACCAAATTTGGTATATCGTTTTATATCGCTATAGGTAAATTACTTACCAAAATTTAGCGCTTGAGCGCTGTAGGTCAAAAGCCAAAAGTTATGGGCATTTAAAGAAAAATAAATTAGGGTTTTCCTCAAAACGTCAAAGTGACAATTTAAAACGTCAAAATTTGCAACATTTAGGCAAAAACCTTGAATCTAATACGGGCTATGGAAAGAAAATGTCTCAAGAAGAATGTTTTACAAACCCTGAAGTTTTAGTTTTAACCGTCATTGTCCTTTATGTTACTAAAATGTTTCGAGAAAATTCATTTCAAATACACCCTTTCTCTGATGCTTGGCTGTAGTCTTAGCTATATAGAGTTTATCGTTTAATGGTATATAAGTTTTGTCGAATTTTCGTAAAAAATTAATAAAGCTCAATATATCCGTTATTCTACAAGATATGAAAAAAATTGTATACATTAATTATAGGGTGTTTTGAGCTACATCTTAAAAAAATATTTCTACAATTACTGGCTGGCCCATAAGCCGTTGGTGATTCAAGTTTTCTTTTTAAGTCAATTTTCTTAAAAAAATGCACTAAATGGGGAGATCCGTGTTTATATATATATATATATATATATATATATATATATATATATATATATATATATATATATATATATATATATATATATATATATATATATATATAGATATATATATATATATATATATATATATATATATATATATATATATATATATATATATATATATCGTACCGATAACTCAAAAAATAATGGACCGATCTTGATCAAATTTGGTGAGTACCTTCCTTTTGCAAGTGGGTTGGATAAGTTTGTTGGCCAGGAAAATCGGACCAGGTTTTCGTGGAAAATGTTGTGTTTTCTTTCTAAACAAATTTATATCTCTGGTAACCAAATTTGGTACGCATATTTGTATTATAAAGAGTAAACCATGTACCAAAATTTAAGTCTCTAAGTTTAAGGACAAATAGTTGCGTGCAACTAAAGAAACAAATTTTGGAGTTTTCCTCAAAACGTCAAACTCGCAATTTAAAACGTCAAAATTGGCAATGTTTAGGCAAAGAACGTGAAACAAATACGGATTGTAAAAAGAAAATGTTGCAAGAAGAGTGTTCTGCGAACCCTTAAGTTTCAGATTCAACCGTCATTGACCTTCATTTTACTAAAATATTTACAAAATATCCATTTCAAATAGACCCTTTCTCTGATGCTTTGGCTGTCGGTTTAGTTAAGTTGATGCTTTCGCTGTAGGTTTAGTAAAGTTTATGGTTTAACGGTCTATAATATTTAGCTAATTTTCGTAGAACAAATTCGTTACTGCATTTTAGCATTTTTATCGAAAGATGATGCATGTTTGTCAGAAATGAATCTGGACGCAGTAAGTGCGTTTTGGTAGCGAATTTTCATTAAATCCTTCAAATTTCAATAACTTAATTTGCCATTAACGTAAGTTTTGTTGTTTAGGAAACAAACATTTAACTTTATTTTCGGAATTTTTTTGTATAAACGCGGCAAGGGCGTTTTGGTAGGGAATTTTCATTAAATGTTTCAAATTTGTAACCAATTTTTATTCGTATCGTGCATAATAACGGATATATTGAAGTTTAAGGATTCTTTACAAAAATTCGACAAAAATGATATACTATTAACCGACAAACTCCAACACTACTGCACTACACTACTGCCAAATCATCAGAGAATGGGTCTATTTGAAATGAATTTTCTGGGAATATTTTAGTAAAATGAAGGACAATGACGATTGAAACTAAGACTTCGGGCTTTGTAAAACATTCTTCTTGAGACATTTTTCTTACATAGCTTATATTAGTTTCAGGTTCATTGCCTAAATATTACCAATTTTGACGTTTAAAATCGCGACTTTGACGTTTTGAGGAAACCCCTTTTTTTAAATGCCTGTAACTTTTTTGTTCTTTAACGTACAGAGCTAAATTTTGGTAGGTATCTTACCTATAATGATGTAAACGAGCGTATGAAATTTGGTTGCCCTTACTTTGTTAATTCCAGAGATATAATTTTCGAAAGAAAATACAAAACATATAAGTCTGAAACCGACCTCGGATTTGGGTTCCAGGGGTCCTAACTAGCGCTCATTTGTAGAAATTTTTTCAAAATTCAAAAGTCGGGATCTCCTCATTAGTGAATTTTTTTTAAAGGAAATTCACTAAAAAGCTATGATCACCAAATTTGGTAGGTAGGTTTACGATATAAAAAGTAAACTATACACCAAAATTTAGATTTCTATGTTACAAGAGAAAGAAGTTATATTAAAATATTTTGTGCCAGATGATTTCTATGAAAATTCACTACCATAACGCACTTGCTGCGTTCAGGCTTTTTATAAATCAAGGGCAGTGTTTCAATATTGTCCCATTTCATGGTCTTTAAAATTGGTGTTAATTATGTTTCACCTAGCATTAGTAGTTTAGTTTATAAGTAAGCTATTGCAGGTTTAAGTATAAAATATTTTGAGTGCTATTTTATGACATCATTTACATAATATCTAGCTGCGTATATGTTTATCAGTTACCAACCAGGCTTCTTGGTAAATCAAGTTATCGCTTATAATACAATTGTTTCGTTATCAGTTTACCTTTATTTGTCTTACAATTTGGTATTTTGATATTCTTTTAACAATGCAAATACTAAGTAGTATAGCCCACTAATCTTATAATTATAAAGTGATGTAATAAGCCAGGATTGTTATCTGTTAATACTAGCCAAGGTTGTGCAGTGGAGAATAGAAGATATATCAATAACAATACTAGACTACAGGCTGGTTTTAAAACATCAGAGATTAGAGTTAATCTAAAATTTTAAACGAACTTAGTACAGTGCCAATGACTGGTAGTTGAGGCACCTTAATTATTAAAAAAAAGATTTTTTTGTCACAATGATTTCTGAGAACGCATGATCAGCTTTAATTGTGCATTCATAATTATTTGATCTCTGTGAAATCGACCCTATACAGAATATTTATGTTATAAGCTCAAATATTTTACGATGGCATGAACGATACGGAAACACTTTTAGTGAATTTTCTTTAAAAAATCCCGACTTTTGAATTTTGAAAAAAATTCTTCAAATGAGGGCTATACACCTATAACTTAAAACATGATAGACCGATTTTGATAAAACTTGGTGAGTACCTTCCTTTCGTAAGTGGCTTGGATAAGTTCGGTAGCCAGGAAAATCCGCCGAGGTTTTCCCGGAAAATTTTGTGTTTCTTTCGAAAAGAATCGAAAAAAAAAATTCCCCAAAATTAACAAAGTAAGGGCAACCAATACGCGGGTGTATATCATTATAGGTAAGTTACCTACAAAAATTTAGCTCTGTAGGTTAAAGGACAAAAAAGTTACAGGCATTTCAGGAAAAATAAATTTGGATTTTCCTCAAAACGTCAAAGTCGCGATTTTAAACGTCCAAATTGGTAACATTTAGGCAATAAACCTCAGACTAATATGAGCTATGGAAGGAAAATGTCTCAAGAAGAATCTTTTACAAAGCCTGAAGTCTTAGTTTCAATCGTCATTGTCCTTCATTTTACTAAAATATTCCGGGAAAATTCATTTCAAATAGACCCGTTCTCTGATGATTTGGCAGTAGTGTTGGCTATAGAGTTTATCGGTTAATGGTATATCATTTTTGTCGAATTTTCGTAAAAAACATTAAAGTTCAATATGTCTGTTATTATGCACGATACGAAAAAAAAAATTGTATACATTAATTATAGGGTGTCTTCGGCTGCATCTTAAAAAAATATTTCTACAATTACAGGCTGGCCTATAAGTCGTTGGTGATTCAAGTTTTCTTGTTTAGTGAATTTTCTTAAAAAAATTCACTAATGAGGAGATCCGTGTTTATATATATATATATATATATATATATATATATATATATATATATATATATATATATATATATATATATATATATATATAATATTATATGTATATCGTACCGATAACTCAAAAAATAATGGACCGATCTTGATCAAATTTGGTGAGTACCTTCCTTTTGCAGGTGGCTTGGATAAGTTCGTTGGCCAGAAAAATCGGACCAGGTTTTCGCGGAAAATTTTGTGTTTTCTTTCTAAAAAAAATTATATCTCTATATGTACCAAAATTTAGGTCTCTAAGTTTAAGGACAAAAAGTTACGGGCAGCTAAAGAAACAAATTTCGGAGTTTTCCTTAAAACGTCAAACTTGCAATTTAAAACGTCAAAATTGGCAATGTTTAGGCAAAGAACGTGAAACAAATACGGATTGTGAAAAGAAAATGTTGCAAGAAGACTGTTCTGCGAATCCTTAAGTTTCAGATTCAACCGTCATTGACCTTCATTTTACTAAAATATTTACAGAAAATTCATTTCCAAACCCTTTCTCTGGTGCTTTGGCTGTCGGTTTAGTTAAGTTGATGCTTTCGCTGTACGTTTAGTGAAGTTTATGGTTTAACAGTCTACAATTTTTAGCTAATTTTTGTAGAAAAAATTCGTTATTGCATTTTAACAGTTTTCATCGAAATATGATGCATGTTTGAAGGAAATAAATCTGGACGCAATAAGTGCGTTTTGGTAGCGAATTTTCATTAAATCCTTCAAATTTCAATAACTCAATTTTCTATTAAGGTAAGTTTTGTTGGTTAGGAAACCAACATTTACCTTTATTTTCGGAAAATTTTTGCATAAACGCAGCAAGGGCATTTTGGTAGCAAATTTTCATTAAATGTTTCAAATTTCAATAACTCAATTTGCTATGAACCTAAGGTTCATTGTCTAGGAGACCAGTTTTCTCAGAAACATTTAAAGTTTATTTTCGGAACATTTTTGTACATTTTGAGATAATTATTTTGATAAAATATGGTACATTGTTCCTTTTATATAGGTTATATCGGTAACCAAATTGATTTTTATGAAAATTCACTTCCATAACGCACGTGCTGCGCCTAGAGTTTTTTAATCAGCTTTTCATGATTGTTTATTTTTCATATTCAAGGTCAGTTTCAGTGTATGTATGCATATATATATATATATATATATATATATATATATATATATATATATATATACAGGTGTCCTGGAATTCAATGTACAACCGACCTACCACAGATTTTTCAGCGGAAATTAGGTCGATTAACATCAACTGACTTCTATACAAAGTTGTACCGTTTAGCCGCCAGAGGGCTTCAAAGTTATTAATTTTTTTTTCTATTTTTTACCTATCTCTTGAACAGGTAGTCCGGTCATATTCAAATTTCACAGAAATATTGTAATGAGCAAGTGGTTTAGTCGTTATGAGAACTAGTGCAATTGCTCCCCTGCAAGGGTGTAAACTACCCCCACCCCTAACTTTTTTTATCGTATTTATTTCTCTGGCCGTTAGATAACACGTTTTCAAATTTTTGTTGCTTTTGTAAAATTTTGCTTACTCTTTAGTTTTTGCTCAAAGTGGTATTAAGCTAACCACTGATAGTTGCATTAAACGATACTTAAATAATTAAATCCTGTTACTATGGAAGTGAGTTTGATATATGCGTATTTTCACACTACAGCTTATTATTGCATTAATAGTATTTGCCAAAGTGACAAATTAATAAGGTAATTTTTAGGAATATAGCTCATGCTTATAGTTTTTTCTGAGCAAGTAAATATGCTTTTAGTGTTAGGTTTATGCTAACATAACTTCAGCAAAATGTGCAAGTCTACAGTGAGAAATTTTCAAGTAGGCAAACTCCTGATCGCAGAACATTTGCGTCTATCTAAAGACGGCTAAGGGAGACTGTAATGCTAAGTGTGCACAGACCTAATACTGGCCGTAATTCTAACGTCCGTCATCTTCTGTCATTCTTCCGTAATTGCGGCTAAGATTTCACGATTGTTGGTTCGGGTAGTATGTTTATGCCTGGTACCTATATATTTAGTTTGGGTACCGTTGATGTATGGTGTATACTTGTTGTATGAATCAACCTTCGCGTGGCAGTTCGGGCATTGGACTTTAACCACTAAGTCGTCTCAACGCATGTCTATAGGATTTTATTTTTAATTTGGAAACAACTCTAAATATTGTGTACCAAATTACTTAAAATTCAGAACATAGATTTACTTGCAGTATTTCTAGCTACATGTGAAGTCTCATTTCGGTTACTCTGATACTTACCAAAATATAGTGTTTTCAAAAAGTTTTCCCCGATTTTCCTCCGGAAGAACTCGAGCATAAAGGCTGATTAACAAACTCGACCTCGGTTTTCGCCCAGATAAGATTTTTGCCAAGTTTGATTGTAATAAGTTTATTATTTTTTGAGTTATCGCTCGGGTACATACATACATACATACATACATACATACATACATACATACATATATATATATATATATATATATATATATATATATATATATATATATATATATATATATATATATATATATATATATATATATATATATATATATATACATACAAGAATTTTAACGGACCTTTGTTTTGGATTGTAGGGACCGCAAATTCATCTGAAGAAATTTTTCAAAAGCTTGTCATCGTGACCTATCTATTAGCGAATTTTTCTTAATGAAAATTCGCTAATACAAGATGATACTATTTTCGAATCTTTTTTTTTTTCGTAAATTAGAAAACAAAGTAACAAGATGTGTCTATCTTGCAATTAAATGGTAGCCATGTAAACATTTCACCTTTCACAGTGATGACATGCAATTATGGTAAAACCACGAGTATGCTGTTAAATGAGTTTTCTACAGATTCAAGAGATCTGTTCTGATTTCTTCACAAATGGTATAATTGCATTCACTTCTAGGTAATCACACATGTCAGATAATGTTATATAATGTTGCTAATGAATTTAAAATAACTGTTGGCCAAGAAATGAATGTTACGTTATGTTTTTACCTATTTTATTTATGCGTGTACGAGTTTTAATTCTTCTTTAATGGTAATTTAAATCTAAACAGTTCTAATTAAATTATTGTGGAATTGCAGCTTCGATTGTGTAAAAGAGCGGGTACGAGAGCGAATTTACATCTCAATTTTTTCTTTTAACAATTTTTAACAAATGATCTGATTTTCTTTTGTCTGACGCAAGGTTCTCATAGAAAAAATAAATAATTTTTAGGTTGCATCGTTTTGAGGCTGGCTAAAAATCTCAAAGCCAGATAAAAATTCTGAATATCTGTATTCTGACAGTTTAAATTTGTATACAGTGAGAGCCAAAATGATTTGTTCATTTAGCAATAAAAAAATAAGAAATTTCGAGACGCATCAAGTGCGTTATAATTTTTATAAGAATTGTACACTATTTGTAAGTGGGGCATCTTACTAAAATTAATGCTTTACATTTATACAGAGCCTAAAGTTCGGTTTTAGGGGTCCTAACACACGCTCAGTTGAAAAAAATTTTTGGAAAGTGTTACCATCGATATCTCTCTATTATCAAAAAAATATTTGAATCTCGTGTTCTAACACCTTTTCAGACAAATGCCTAAAAGTGAATTTTCTATGAAGCTAGAAATTTAAAATTTGGCATATATATACAGGGTGAGTTTTTTCAATGTTTAGTACAGGGATCTCGTAAACTACTACAGTTAGAGAGACGGTTAAATGGCGAAAGTAGTGCAGTTTTACGAGTGTAATTGTTTCCATAAAAAATGTCGCGGATTACTAGATATTTTGAAAAAACTGATATTTGCCGATTTCTTTAAATGCATTTAGCTGCATTAGTATTGGGTTTATTGAAAAGTTGTAGATAAATATGTTCTAAATAAAGCAAAAATGCACAAATTTTAAAAAGATCTGTAAAATTGAGTTATGACATAAACTTGTGTTTTTTAAAAATGGAAACCATAGTTGGCTGTGGCTACATTAAAGAGGTCTTTTTTTCCTCTTTACACTGATGTGAAACACGATATGATTCTTCTAAGAAATAAAAATTTGACAGTGGTTTTCTTTTCCTTTTTTCAAAAAAGTAACATTGGTTACCACGAAAACAGTTGTTTATTTCAAATAGCGAAAACCTGAATCCTAAGTTTTCGCACATAGTTTACCTAACATTTCTAATTAGAGATTTAAGATAATAAGTATAAAAAATAAAATTTTTAAATTAAAATAGAAACTATAACAAAACTTCAGAGAAAATGTCCAAAAAGTTCTCCATTATTATTGAGACACCAAAGACTCCTACACAAAACTGAATTTGTCGCTTTTTTAATAGAACGTCTATCGATATTGGCCAAATTGTCTAGGTAGGCTTCACTAAGATCATGCACTGTATCATAAGACCCTCGGTACACCTTATTTTTTACAGTTCCCCATAAAAGGAAGGCTAAAACGGACAGATCAGGAGACCGAGGTGGACATGTAACTGGTGCATCTCTTCCGGTCCAGAAGTTGGGAAAAGTTTGGTCTAAGAAGTTCCGAACTTGTAGCTGGTTATGGGGCGGCGCTTCATCATGCTAAAACGACTTTAGTGTTTCACGAGTTGGCAAATTTACATTATTTAGCATATCTTGAAAGTCATTTTGGAGAAACTGAAGATAGTGGTCACCGGTTAATGTACCTTCAAAAATTGACGGACCTAGATTTTTTAAACCAATGACACCACACATTAAACCCAATTTTTTTTTGTGGTTCCGTTTTTCAACATAATGCGGATTTTCTTGCGCTCAGAGATGCTCATTATATCTGTTGAACATACCGCAGGTCGTGAATCGAGTCTCGTCCGTCCAAAGTATTTTATATGGAAACTGTGGGTCGTCTTCACACATATTTCGAAAACAGGTGCAAAATTCAATTCGCTTAGGAGGATCATCATTGTGCAATGTTTGCGATGTTGATATTTTATATGGATGATATTTGTGCATTTTTAGTACCCTAACGGCTGTACGTTGGAATGTACTGGTTTCTGTTGCGATCTTCCTAGTTGAAGTTGAAGAATTTTCAGTCACACTGGCCAATACGTTTATTTGTGCCACTTGACTAATGGTATTTATCCTGTCTCTTGGCCTAGGAATAAGGCCTAAGGAATCACATGCCCCTACATTATCATAAAGCCTTTTAAATGTAGGCAAGCTGGGTGGCTACGTTCAAAATAGTGTTCAAAATATTGCTCTTTAGCACGCACTACATTTTTATTACTTACAATGTAACACTCAAACATATCCCATTTCTCTTGATTCGAAAAATTCATAATTAAGTAACTACAAGCGTCTCTACCAAAATAATAATTCACAAAGAAAACGTCACAGTAATATTTGCAAGTGTCAAAAACAATTATTTCCATAGTTACCTGTTAGATTTACATAAAAAATGAACATCGACTGCCTCTTAAAAAAGCCGGCCTAGATTGTTTTGCTTTTAGTGGTAGAAGTTTCAATGAATAAGCGACGGATTCGATTTTGCAAAAGAAAATTAGGTGTATTAGTAATAACTCAACGCTTTTTAGACATTTTCTTTAAATTTCTATCACACTTTTTACAAATTTGATTTAAAAATTTTATTTTGTTAATTATTATGTTAAATCTCTAATTAGAAATGTTATGTAAACTATGTGCGAAAACTTAGATTCAGGTTTTCGCTATTTGAAATAAACAACCATTTCCGTGGTAACCAATGTTATTTTTTTGAAGAAAAAAAAAACACTCTAAAATTTTTATTTCTTAGAATAATCATATTGTGTTTCATATCAGGGTAAAGAAGAAAAGAAGACCTCTGTAATAAAGCCACAGCCAACTATGGTTTCCATTTAAAAAACACAAGTTTTTGTCATAACTCAAAACTTACAGATCTTTTTAAAATTTGCATATTATTGCTTTATTTGGAACATATTTATCTACAACTTTTTCCTTCACACCTTTTCAGTAAAGTCAATAATAACGCAGCTAAATGCATTTAAAGAAATCAGCGAATATCAGTTTTTTCAAAATATCTAGTCATCTGTGACATTTTTTATGGAAATAAAAACAGTTCTGAATTACACTCATAAAATTGTACTACCTTTCCCGTTTAACCGTCTTTCTAACTGCGTAGTTTACGAGATCCCTGCACTAAACCTTAAAAAAAGTTCACCATATATATATATATATATATATATATATATATATATATATATATATATATATATATATATATATATATATATATATATATATATATATATATATATATATATATATATATAGGTGTAGTCTGTTTAAAAGAAATTTGTATTACAGTATCATTTAAGTCACAAAAGCTTTCCAAAAGACCAAAAGAAAATTTACTCCATATTTAGAAAAAGAACCTAATCGGACCGGTTTTTCTTTAACAACAAAAAAAGGTTTGAACCCAAATCACCACAACACATATTTTTAAAGACCTGGCGATCGTTTCACTAACAAAGTTAACGAGCGTCATCAGAGGATGAAAAATTCTGAGTACCTTCCTTAGCCAAGAAAATCAGCTGGCTATTCTCCGACAATTTTGTGTTTTCTTTCGAAAAATTTTTATATCCCAGAAAATAACAACGTTAGGCCCCTTGATGTATGGGGTGGTACCTCCTCATGCGTGAAAAAATCCTTTACTATCACGTAAAGGAAAATTCCACTACCACCTGCTTGACTTCTATTAGTCGCCTCATACGACAGGCAGAAGTTACCATGGGCCTATTCTTTTATTTAGTCACCGGACCCACAGCGGACAATAAAGTTATTTTTATGAAACATGGCACATTGTTTCTACTACATAGGTTGTACTGGTAACCAAATTTGATGCCTGGTTTCTTTAAAAGAAAAGACATATTTACTATTAAAAACATTGTTATGAAAATTCACTACTATAACGCACTTGCTGCGTCCAGACTTTTTTTTAACATATTTTCAGTTCTTTTAGGTTTGTGTTAAAACTTGAACACGTAGCATGTATTTATTAATTTGCAAATAAAAACGGTTAAACTGTGATAACGTTTTATGTGGGTTTTTTCCTCAGAACTAAATGTTTTTTTATCACTTTTGTCGTAAGCGATAAGCAGGCTACAAGCGCAATACCTCGATATCAGTGGACGTAAGTCTTTATTAGCATATTATCACTATATTATCCTAAATACAGGTATGTAACATTAATATGCAACTGATAATGCGGGTTTTTTACATAGATAGCAGTTATAATGTACAATTATATTACAAAACGTGTGCAATTTGTTTCATTGATTAATACACCAACGTTGTTATCTAAAGACCCTTATATGATGGTATCGCGCAATCAATTTGTTTGCTTCAACACACTTAGCTGTTTTTTTCAAATAGACACGGCATGATATATATAATAATGTCATTAAACAGGTCGAAGATATTACTGGCCCTCAAAATCTCCTGATCACAGGCATTTAGATTTTTTCTTTTGGGTATTTATGAAAGTGAAAGTTATGGCTATAACACCAACCAACCCAGAAAATGTAAGAGACCGGATAGCCAAGCATTTACGTTAGTTACTCCGAGTTCCCCTTTTAAAGTAGTATCAAGATTACTTTCTCAAAGAAAAACCGATCAATAATTAAGTTGATAATTTAATATACAGGTTAAAATTGTGTAGTTTTAGACAAGGATTTGGTAGATGTTTTTCCTGGTGTAATTGAATTGTGTTTTTGTTTCTCAGCACCCTCCACTCAAATATACAATATTCTAAGCCTGTCTCTTTAGCCCAATTAGATGGGAATCGCAGACTCATTGAGGGTTCTATCTCCAAAAAATATTAGACTAGGGAAGTAGAAATATTGTACAATTCAGCCCCACCAAATCTCAGTCTTGCTTTCTTTCTCATAAGAGATACACCAGCCCTAGGGCTAGACCCATCACAATAAACAACCAAGTTATTTAAAGTAATGAGTCCTTTTCACTTGTTGGCATCTCTGTGGGTCTAAATCTCAATTGGCACCAATATGTCACATCAATTGTAGAAGCGGCTGCTAAGAAATTAGGTTTCCTCTTCCGGGCTCGCAAATACTTTTCACCAGCTAATCTCTATACTTTATATACTTCACAAACCTCGAATATTGCTCCCACATCTGGGGTGCTGCTGCCGCTTCTACACTTGCTATCCTGGACTCCATTCAAAAGAGAGCTATACGTCTCATGGGTGACCTTACTCTCACCCGAAGGTTCCCATCCCTTGCCCACCGACGTGCCGTTGGTGATCTCTTTCTCTTTTATAGATATCTGCACGGGCACGGCTCAGAGGAGCTTTCTTCCATAGTTCCTCCACCTGCTGCCCCCAACAGATCTACCAGGGGAACAGAGCGAATGCACCCTTTTACTGTCCAGGTCACCAGACATAGAACATCTGGTTATGCCCGTTCTTTTGCCCCGAGGACTTCCAAGTTGTGGAATTCCTTGCCGACACATGTTTTTCCTTCTTCCCCGAACCTCCAAACCTTCAAGTCCAGAATTAACAAGTTACCTCTTTCCTCCTTGTCGACACCCACGGTACGATAGTATTTAGGCTGTAAGGCCTCGTGGTGTGTTGTTGAAATAAAAAAAATATAAAAAAAAAATATAAACAACAATGTTGAACAATTGTAAATGTTTAAAAGTTTAATTAGAGTGGATACTTACTATTTCAGGGTTGATTTTGACCAAAAGCTCATATTGATTAGACCCTTAGTACAAAATTTTGACACTTTTTAGATAACCGAATTAGTTCGACATCTAGTTATTCACAACAACTATTTAGCTAATCTACACTGCTAATAAACTTAGGGAACACCGACAATTATTGCAATAGTAATCATGAGTAAAATACAACAATAGTTTTTATTAAGTAGTTAAAACATAACACAGGATGGAAATGTCGGATTGTCAATATTGACAATAAATCTATTATGGTTGTCAATCGAGCTCTAAAATACCTTTTATATATATGATCCGGCTAGATAGGTTATTTAGTAATAAGTGCCGCATGCCCTTTTTTCCTTTAGCGCTCCTCCGCGTCTTTGCCGCCCTGATAGCACCGCAGCCTTTGGCTTATTGTGCATGCCCTTAGTATTTTCTACTCCACCCATTCCAAAATCACTGTGCCTTGAACTAGTCTGCACAGCAATTGGTAGGGTGAAGTTTTATATTGCTCTGTCTCCGGTCTAGGCACCGTAGATCAGTTGCCTTTTGCGGTCCAGAGCTTTACACTCGCACAAGATGTGCCCGGCTGATTCCTTCCCCTCGGCGCAGAGTCTGCATGCCAGGTCCCCTTAAACCGCCTCATTTTATGCAGGTGTTTTTTGACAGCCATGTGTCCCGTGAAGGGTCCTGTTATGTTCCTGAGCTGTCCTCTGCTAAGATTTAGCAGCTCCACAGCTCTCTTTGAACTAGGATCGCCAATTAGTGTCTTCACATCTCTGAGCCCTGGACAATCTGCCCAGTATGACTTATGCTGATCCCTGACCCAGGACTTGATGGTTCTCCTGGCCGTGCCTTTCGATTCACTCAGGACCGGTTCTGGTCCCATAAATGGTTTTGCTGAACCTCTCTTCGCGAGACTGTAAGCTTCTTCATTGCCTTTGACCCCTCAGTGACCCGGCACCCAGATGAGAGTGACCTCATTCTGTTTAGCCAGGTCACTGGTCTCGTCTCAGCATTCACTAGCCAGCCTGGAATTTACCCGTGGGCTACTTAGTGCCTTAAGGGCTGCCTGGCTGTATGTGGCTATGAGGATCCGCTTGTTGGTGTAGTCCCTCCGCTTGTTCTCCGGCACGCAGTGCAAGATTGCGCACATTTCGGCCTGAATGACCGTTGCCGCGAGGGAAATACTGTAACTTACCCTCGGTCCTTCCGAATAAACGCCTGCCCCGATCTCACGCTTCCCGCCGGATCCGTCCGTGAACTAGACGAGCGCGTCCCGTGCTAGGCCCGGCGTCTCCCACCGCCATGCCTCGCCGTCGGGGATTGCCACTGTAAATGTATTTTCCTTGCAGATTCTGACCTCATTTCAATCATGGGCTCCTTCACGATCTCCTGAATCTTGCAGTGGTCCCTGCAGCCTGGGTTGGCCTTAAATCTATAATTGCTGGCTAGTCTGGATAGTCCTATCCGAGACCCCCCCCCCCCCATGATCCCATGGGGGCAGATCCAGCAACACTCCATGGCGGCTGTTGGGGTTGAGGTTGTGGCCCCGCCGCATGTCCTGCTCTAGCGATAAATTAGAGCCTAATGCTTTTTGTTTTACGTTTTTATTGTCTACTATTCAATTTTAAAAAGAAATAGATTTTATCATATACTTAAAAATGAACTGTTAAAAAAAATATCAAGGTGATGGATTAAAATTAGGTGGACAGCACTTCTAAGATTGTTAATTGATTATTCCAAATATTTTACTTACAGAATTACAGTAAATTAATTTCAATTTCATATTTTTAGAACTACATTACACATCAAGTAAAAACATTTTCAAACAATTACTTCCCATTCGATTATCAAAAGCCAGAATCTCTTAAGCTCAAGCTCCAAACTTTAAAATCCAAGAGTTAATACTTATTTGTAACCAAAAATTGCAAATTCAGAACTAAACAATCAGAAGTTACATATTTAACTGAAGACTCAATACCAAAAATCGAAAATTCAGAGCCTACGAACCCAAGCCCTAGAACCTCTGTAACAAAACAGACAAAATGTTGTAATACAAAACTACCAAATTTATTAAATTTGTGTACAAGATGGCCAAGATATTTAAATTTTTCGAAAAACATAATTTTTAGTTTTTCCTCGATATTTTGAAAACCCTGTAGATAGTTTTAATTTCGATACAGCATCTGATTGGGCTAGGAATAGCGCAACTTTTCTCCCATTTAACCAAAATTGTATTTCTTATCGTTTGCGAAATCCCCATGTAGTTACTTGTATCTGGGACAACTGTATAGTTCGCCCAATTTCCAATAAAAAAATAGTAACATTAAAAAAAATTAATACGTTTATCTAACAATGCCACTGCAAAAAAAAATGAAAACGAATTGTTCTTAACTGGCCTGCGCTTGATCAGTTTCCCAAACGATTTGACAGGGTGAAAATAATATTACGATACTAGTTCAGAGTAGATTCACATGGTTCGGCAGCTGTTTGTTACCACGCAACTTGCCTTTCTAGAAGTTTTTCTCAAACCTTATACTTCCCATTCGATTATCAAAAGCCAGAATCTCTTAAGCTCAAGCTCAAAACTTTAAAATCCAAGAGTTAATACTTATTTGTAACCAAAAATTGCAAATTCATAACTAAACAATCAGAAGTTACATATTTAACTGAAGACTCAATACCAAAAATCTAAAATTTAGAGCCTACGAACCCAAGACCTAGAACCTCTGTAACAAAACAGACAAAATGTTGTAAAATTTGAAGACAGAAAACAACGGACTTTTTCAACCTGCCGTCGGTTCAGATTAGGTTTGTTTTATACAACAGTCACCAATTTATTTACTTTAGACTGCGACACTACTCAAGCATAATAATAATTATTCCAATTATTATGGGACCTAAAACAGCGGATCTTAAACTTATAATCACGTTGTCGCTCTTGTTGGCGCCAGCTGAATGAAGGGCCCTTTTCGTTTCTCTCCCACCTCGACTATGTCCCCACTGCAAAATACCTCATGCTGATTGGCTGGCCACAATGGAAGATTTATAAAATCAATCTAGGACACTTGCAACGACTTCTATGTTTCCTGGTACACATAAAAAACCGTCTCAACATAAAGATGTGGAAGCTATATAATATTTCCTTTGTTTGAAATTGCGGTTGTACAGAAATATATTTGGCTGGTTTATTTATCCCTTAGTGTTTTCCTTATGCGATATTTTATTTCACAATCAATAGTTTTTTGTGTTGATATATGTCGTAGTTAAATCCTTTTTGGTCAGGTTGTAATATTCGTCTCTTAACAACCTCTAACAAGGAGTTTACCACATAGCGAATTTTCATAATTCGGTAAGACGATATACAGGCTGACCCAGATAAAAATAACGACATGGGGATTTCGGAAACGGTGAGAGATGCAATTTTGGTTAAATGGGAAAAAGTTGCGCTATTCTGAGCCCAATCAGATCCTGTATCGAAATTAAAAATATCTACAGGGTTTCAAAATGTCGAGCAAAAACTAAAAAGGTTGTTTTCCGAAAAATTTAAATATCTTCGCCATCTTGTAAACAAATTTAATAAAAGTTGGTAGTTTTGTATTTGCGACTACGGTCAATCGAATTACTTAAACGAGTTTTCTCTAGGCCTTCTAGTTTTTTTGCAACCATAGCCAACTTTGTTATTTCTTATGGTCGCAATATTTAATATATACGTCATTAAATAGAGCACCAATAGAGCATTTGAGCCATGTATAACAAATCTATGTTCAGATGACGGAAAATGTAAATTTATTTAAAAGCAGTTTTTCACTTGCTTGGCTGTGAAACAAATTTCGTAATTGTGTTTATTCTCATAGCTATGTAATTATCTGTCAAAACTTTGTCAATTATTAGCTTTTATCGGTTAAGTGTTTTAAAGCTTATCAAATAATTATGATATTTTTTGAGTTACACTACCAATTAAATATAATATGGAAAGGTTTTCAAATTGGGGAAAAGTGGGCATGTGTGACTGTTTCATTTTGTGCCATAGGAACGCTGAACGAGCTCAAGATATATACTATACGATCTTCATAAAGACGGCAACCAGGTTTATTAATCTTCAGAATGCTTAGAAATAATTTAATTACCTATGATTATTTTAAAAAACACAATGGAAATAGAGTGCCTAATGAAAATATTGCAAACCTTGTTTTGCAAAGTGTCATCGACAATCCTTGTACCTCCCTTCGTCAACTGGAAAATAATGTTGAAGTGCCTAAATCGACTGCGTAGAGACATCTTAAAAAATTTAAGTATCCTCCATATAATACACATATTAGTCAAGAACTCCGAGATGGTGACTTGGAAAGGAGAATATTGTTTTGCAATTGGTTCGTAGAAAAACACCAAGAAAATCCTGAATTTCCACTTTATTTCTGTGGTCTAATGAAAGCAGATTTCCAAACTGTGCTATATTTAACAGACACAGCAACGTGTATCGGGCCGATAAAATTCGTTCTTAAATCGTGAGGTGCACTATGAAAATAGATAGGGTTTTAATGTATGGCTAGGCGTCACAAACGGACACGTATTATTTAAAATTTTTCATAATAATTTTACTGCACCTCGATATCGTGAAATATTACAAAATTACGTTGACCAAACTTTAGAAAGTTTGCCTCTCCAAGATGTAGCAAACACGTGGTTCCAGTAAGATGTAGCACCTCTACATAATGCAAGAATTATAACTGCCTATTTGATTCAACAACATAGAACTGAGTCAGAAATCGAGGTCCGGTTGCCTGGCCTGCACGCTCGCCGAAGCTTACGCTCTTGATTTTGGCATTTGGGGATACTTAAGGGGTACAGATTATTGTACTCCTCATAATACGGTAGAAGAACTTGAGGCAGCCGTTGTTCAAGCCACAGACGAATTGCTTGGACAAATGGTTAAAAATGCATGTATGTCTCTAATTCATTGATGCAGGACGTGCAGTAATAACAACGGTGGAATTTTCGAACATTTACTTTAATTTACTTTAATTAAATGTTTTGTCATCTGCTTTTAGTGAATTTTCGTAGAAAAAATTCACTAATGGGGAGATCCCGACTTTTGAATTTTGAAAATAATTTTGCAAACTAGCGCGAACTAGGACCCCTAGAACCCTAGGTTTTCTGGGAAAATTTTGAGTTTTCATTCGAAAAAAAATTTTATGTATCAAAAAATAATAATTCTATGATAACCAAATTTGGTATGTGGGTTTAAGATATAAAAAGGAAACTATACACCAAAATTTAGATTTATATGTTACAAGAAAAAAAAGTTATAATAAAATATTATGTGCCAGATCATTTCTATGAAAATTTACTACCATAACGCACTTGCTGCGTCCAGGCTTTTTTAGTTTTTTGATCTGTTTTGAGTTTAATCACAAATAATGATTCAGTTGTTAACTTTAGTATCATAAAACATATTTTTTTTAAAATTGTATTATTTTTTGGCCAAAGGTTTGCTTTGGTTTCGCAGCCAAGTAATTGGAAAATTGTTTTTTTTTTAGTTAATTTACATTTTCTGTCATCCAAAGATAGGCTTGTTACACATGGCTGAAAAACTATATATATGCTCAATTTAAGACGTATAAATCCAATATGGCGGCCATCAGAAATAACAATGTTGGTTATGGTTGCAAAAAACTAGAAGGCCTAGAAAAAATTCGTTAACATCTTCGATTGGCCGTAGTCACTAATACAAAACTACCAAATTTATTAAATTTGTGTACAAGATGGCCAAGATATTTAAATTTTTCGAAAAACATAATTTTTAGTTTTTCCTCGATATTTTGAAAACCCTGTAGATAGTTTTAATTTCGATACAGCATCTGATTGGGCTAGGAATAGCGCAACTTTTCTCCCATTTAACCAAAATTGTATTTCTTATCGTTTGCGAAATACCCATGTAGTTACTTGTATCTGAGACAACTGTATAGTTCGCCCAATTTCCAATAAAAAAATAGTAACATTAAAAAAATTGCAAACAGTTGGCAAAGCATTTTCTAGGATTATCAAAATGTAAGCTGACGCAAAAATCCATCGTAAGATAGTAACACTCGAAATGTTGAATAATGTACGCTGCTATTGCCGTAGAAGAATTTTTAAATGTTTGGAAGTAAATGGAGGACATTGAACACCATTTAAAACACAACCATCGTTAGATTTAAAGTATTTCATGTCAGTTCTTACTCTAGTTTTATTTATTGCCAAATTAAGAAGTATGCGACCAGTAGAGCAAATGCAACGATTTTCTACGTACCTTTTTTTTTAAATATATTTCAACAACACACAACGAGGGCTTACAGCCTAAATACTATCGTACCGTGGGTGTCGACAAGAAGGAAAGCGGCAACTTGTTAATTCTGGACTTGTAGGTTTGGAGGTTCGGAGGAGAAGGAAAAACATGTGCCGGCAAGGAATTCCACAACTTGGAAGTCCTCGGGACAAACGAGCGGGCATAAAAAGATGTTTTATGTCGGGTGACCTGGACAGTAAAACGGTGCATTCTCTCTGTTCCCCTGGTAGATCTGTTGGGGGCAGCAGGTGGAGGAACTATGGAAGAAAGCTCCTCTGAGCGGTGCCCGTGCATATATCTATAAAAGAGAGAGAGAGAGAGAGAGAGAGAGAGAGAGAGAGAGAGAGAGAGAGAGAGAGAGAGGTCACAAACGGCACGTCGGTGGGCAAGGGATGGCAGCCTTCGGGTGAGGGTAGGGGTCACCGATAAGACGTATAGCTCTCTTCTAAATGGAGTCCAGGATAGCGAGTGTAGAAGCGGCAACGGCACCCCAGATGTGGGAGCAGTATTCGAGGTTTGGCCTAATTTGTGAAGTATATAAGGTATAGAGATTAGCTGGTGGAAAGTATTTGCGAGCCCGGAAGAGGAAACCTAATTTCTTAGCAGCCGCTTCTGCAGTTGATGTGACATGTTGGTGCCAATTAAGATTTCGATCCACAGGAATGCCAACAAGTGAAAAGGACTCATTACTTTGAATAACTTGGTTGTTCATTGTGATGGGTCTAGGGCTGGTGTATCTCTTATGAGAAAGAAAGCAAGACTGAGATTTGGTGGGGTTGAATTGTACAAGATTTCTACTTCCCCAGTCTAATATTTTTTGGAGATCCACGGAGACAGAACCCTCCATGGGTCTGCGATCCTCATCTAATTGGGCTACCTACGCAGTTCTTCAGGAGAATCTAATTTTTGAAAAAACAAAACACCATTCTATTTGACATTTATAATGTGACATCGGCCTTCCAAAAGAGAAGGAGGGGTAAAGTGAAAATATTTCAAAATGTGTCCCCCAGCTTGTTTAAATTTTTCACATAACCGATTGTAACACTCAAGAATCCTCACCTTGTATATATGTACAGGCGATGACTTATTTACTTACTAACATTATTGCTGTAACTTGTAAAACTGGTAATAATAACAATCATAAAAAAATCAAGTATGATTACTATTGTCTTTAGGATGTATGTATGTTGTAATTAATAGACTACGATTGCATATGGTAAACCTTGAGGCAAGTATGCAAATAAAAAGTGAAGAATATTTATAAAGCAGCTATTTTATTATCTTTGTTGCAAAAGTAAAATGTTTTTTATGGGCTAAATGTCAGAAAACTCAGTGAAGTATTAATTATTTGGCAACCGGTGAATTTCGCTACTCGATAAAATATGCTGCAAGTGATATTTAACATTGTTTCTGTTGATTATGAATTGGTGGACGATGAACTTTATGATTGTAAGATCTTTATAAGCACTTTGTTGTCATACATGTTTTAGTGAATTTTCATTAAGAAAATTCAATAATAGAGAGGTATCGATGGTAAGACTTTTGGAAAATTTCTTCAAATGAGTGGAATTGGGGCCCATAGAACCAAATCCAAGGTCGGTTAAATATAAATATATATATATATATATATATATATATATATATATATATATATATATATATATATATATATATATATATATATATATATATATATATATATATATATTGACCAACGAAAACCAAATTTGGCAATCTCCTTCATCTTGTTTGTAGCTTGGACGAATTCGTTAGGCAGCTTTGACACTCAAATACTATGTGAAAATTGGAACCTGTGATGAGCACTAATAAGTGCACTTTGAGAACCCAAATTACCACAACACATATTTCAGAGACCTTACGATCGTTTTGTTGACCATGTAAACATCATCAGAGGAAGAAAATTTCTAAAATTAAACTACTAGCTACCGTGTATTTATATTGCGTCTAGGTAAACGAACTAGTCTGAAGTAAAATTGTCGTCGAACACCCATCGTTTGTTTATTGTGTAGTGAAACTACGAGGTCGAAGATCTGCTTTAATCTTCTGGTCGACAAATTTATGAGCCCTTATATAATATAAGTATTATAGGCTTAAAAGGAACGGTACCAAGTTATTTAAGGAATCTGCACGTTCCCTTTTAATCTAGAAATTTACTATGTGGATATTGGAGTAAGCCGACAACCACATCTGGCGAGACAAACACAAAAACCTCCGCTCATCTTTTTTATATAGAAAACTAAACCCGGGTGTTTGGCTCACATTGTTAACTCTAACAAAGGATAATTCAACTAAAATACTACATAAAAAATATGTTTATATTGATTTTAATTCTTCGTAAACAGTATTTATATTGACTTCATAGATGCACAGAAAACGAAAGGGTCTTTAAGTCGAGACAAGCGTAGAAATTAGTATATGTATAGACCAGCCGAGTTATTGACAGTAATTTATTATTCTACCAGACAAATTAGGAGTGTTTAAGTGGTCAAATGCAAAGTGAAAATAAAGGGCTTCAAATTAAAGGTGCCGCACGATTCAATGAAGTTTTGTTCTTAATCGACCTTGATATAAAAATACTTGAGGGAATCGAGCATAGTTTGATGTCTAACATTTTTCACAAATTTCAAATTTTCTTTGTCAATGTGGTGATTATTATCCCATATATGTTATGCCACACACAAAATAAAAATGGGTATTTCCCTAGAGTTTGGTTTCGTTATTTCGACGATATTTTTGCAGTGTTTGACACAAATATATGTAAGGTTGAAGAATTTACTGAAAAATTAAATAGTCAATTTGATTCAATAAAATTTACCCACGAAATAGAAATCAACAATAAACTTTGGTTCCTAGATGTAATTATTAAAAATAAAAATAATAGCTCGCCAGAATTCGATGTCTACAGGAAGGAAACGGCTACTATTAGTTATATTCCTAACGACTCACATCATATGTTTGCACAAAAAACGGCTAGTTTAAATTTCCCAGTAAACAGATTGATTAAATTTCCGTTAAGTAAAAATAGATTTAATACAGAATTAAAATACATAAAAAATGTGGCGAGATATAACGGTTACTCGGATGGTTTAATAGACACATTGGTTAACAAACACAGAACAAAGAAAATGATATCTGAATGTACAACATTTAAGAAAGATAAAATAGAGAAAAAATTTGTGTATTTACCTTATGAACCACGAATCACAAAGGGTTTGGAAAGTATTTTTAAGAAAGCCGATTTACATTTGAGTTTTTCGACGAAAAGTAATTTAGAAAATTTGTTGGGTAATACGAAAGATAAAGTCACTGAAATGTCCGCTATTTATGAGATTAGTTGCAAAGATTGCAATCTTAAATACGTGGGTCAAACTAGGAGAAACATAGCCGTCAGATTTCGTGAACATCTCGCACATTTACGATATGGTACGGTCGACAAATCGTGTGTGGCACAACATATATGGGATAATAATCACCACATTGACAAAGGAAATTTGAAATTTGTCAAAAATGTTAGACATCAAACTATGCTTGATTCATTAGAAAGTATTATTATATCAAGGTCGATTAAGAACAAAACTTAATTGAATCGTGCGGCACCTTTAATTTTAAGCCCTTTATTTTCACTTTGCATTTGACCACTTAAACACTCTTAATTTGTCTGGTAGAATAATAAATTACTGTCAATAACTCGACTGGTCTATACATATACTAATCTCTACGATTGTCTCGACTTAAATCCCCTTTCGTTTTCTGTGTATCTATGAAGTCAATATAAATACTGTTTACGAAGAATTAAAATCAATATAAATATATTTTTTATGTGGTATTTTAGTTGAATTATTTATCCTATGTTAGAGTTAACAATGTGAGCCAAACACCCGGGTTTAGTTTTCTATATAAAAAAGATGAGCGGAGGTTATTGTGTTTGTCTCGCCAGATGTGGTTGTCGGCTTGCTCCATTATCCACATAGTAAATTTCTAGATCGAAAGGGGACGTGCAGATTTCTTAAATAACTCGGTACCGTTCCTTTTAGGCCTATTATCCTTATATTAGATAAGGGCTCATAATTTTGTCGACCAGAAGATTAAAGCAGGTCTTCGACCTCGTAGTTTCACTACACAATAAACAAACTATGGGTCTTCGACGACAATTTTACTTCGGACCAGTTCGTTTACCTAGACGCGATATAAATACACGGTAGCTAGTAGTTTAATTTTAGAATTTTTCTTCCTCTGATGACGTTGACATGGTCAAAGAAACGATCGTAAGGTCTCTGAAATATGTGTTGTGGTGATTTGGGTTCTCCAAGTGTACTTACTCAAATACTTTTAGAAAAAAGTGCAAAAAAGTATTTGAAAACGCAATATATTTCAAATTACTAAAGTAAAACTGTACAAGCACGTAGATATCGTAACAGTGGTCCTACCTACCAAATTTGAACTCAATTGGTTCCGTAAATCTTGAGTTATAACTATATAAAAAATAAATAATCTGCGATATGACCTGAAATTACTTATGAATGGATGCCTATAGTGTTAGACAAGGTCAGACAGATATATCAGGCTTCCGCTGGCATTGCAAAAAAATCTTCAAATAATTCAAACGGGCAGGCTACAAAAATATGTCACATTATTCAATCGGCGGGGTGGCCATTTGCGATAACTCTTATCTGAATCTGTAGATATCAGAAATCAGTAAATGAATAAAAATTTTAATGAAAGTGATTCAATTTGTTTTAAAGCAATCTAGAACGACGTTTTATGATGTATAAATATGAAGCTTCCTATTTTCACGGTATTTAGAAGCCACCTCCCTTTCCTAGTTTAATCTGGCATCACCTCTATTTGTCATTTGTTAACTGACAAAAGTCATGAGGGAAACGTGTACGTTTTGCGCATAACCTCAAAATGAACTCGGCTAATAACTTTGATTCTTAGAACATAAAACAACTACCTATATTCTAAGGTTAATACAAATAGCAGGTAAAGAATAAATTTTAACCTAACTTTAACAAACGCCTTCGGCCGTCGACTGCAGACTGTAGTATATTATGATTCTCACATCCAATCAAACAAATAAGAAAGTAGTTGTGTACATCAGATTGAGGTTCTTAGTGTATGTAGTCAATGCATGTAGTTACTGTATTTTTTTTTGTTCCCTCAGGGCTCGTCCGCGGCCTTGCCGCCCCGATAGCACCGCAACCCTTGGTTGATTGTGCATACCCCTAGTCTTACTCCACCCATTCCAAAATCACTGTGCCTTGAACTAGTCTGCACAGCGATTGGTAGGGTGAAGTTTTATATTGCTCTGTCTCCGGTCTAGAGTGACCGTAGATCAGTTGTCTTTTCCGGTCCAGAGCTATACACTCGCACAAGATGTGCTGGGCTGATTCCTCCCCCTCGCCGCAGAGTCTGCATGCGAGGTCCCCTTCGAACCGCCCCATTTTATGTAGGTGTTTCTTGACGGCCATGTGTCCCGTCAAGAGACCTGTTGTGTTTCTGAGCTGTCCTCTGCTAAGGTTTAGCAGCTCCACAGCTCTCTTTGAACTGGGTCCGTCAATTATTGACTTCCCATGTCTGAGCCCTGGACAGTCCGCCCAGTACACCTTGTGTTGGTTTCTGACCCAGGACTTAATGGCTCCCCTGGCAGTGCTCTTTGACACGCCCAGAGCCGGTTCTGGTCCCATAAATGGTTCTGCTGACCCCCTCTTTGCGAGACTGTCAGCTTCTTCATTGCCTTTGACCCCCGAGTGACCCGGCACCCAGATGAGGGTCACCTCATTCTGCCCAGCCAGGTCGCTCGTCTCGTCTCGGCACTCACTCACCAGCCAGGAATTTACCCGTGGGCTACTTAGTGCCTTAAGGGCTGCCTGGCTGTCTGTGGCTATGAGGATCCGCTTGTTGGTGTAGCCCCTCCTCTTGTTCTCCCGCACACAGTGCAGGATGGCGTACATCTCGGCCTGAAACACCGTTGCATGGGCTCCGAGGGAAATACTGTGACTTACCCTCGGTCCTTCCGAGTAAACACCTGCCCCCGTCCCACGCTCCCCGCCAGATCCGTCCGTGAACCAGACGAGCGCGTCCCGTGGTATGCCCGGTGTCTCCTCCCGCCATGCCCCGCGATCAGGGATTTCCACTGTGAAGTTGTTTTCCCTGCACATTCGCGGGCTCGCGAAGTCTGACCTCATTTCAAGCATGGGTTCCTTCACGATCTCCTGAATTTTGCAGTGGCCCCTGAAGCCTGGGTTGATCTTCAGTCTACCATTGCAGGCTAGTCTGTATAGTCCTAGCCTGGCCTCTCCCATAATAACGAAGTGTAGGGGGGGTAGATCCAGCAACACCTCCATGGCGGCTGTTGGGGTTGAAGACATGGCCCCTGTGATGCCTAGGCAAGCCATCCTTTGGATCTTGCCTAGTTTTTGTTTGGCACTGGATTGTGTCACCTTAGGCCACCAGACCAGTGCCGCATATGTTAACGATGGTCTGACCACCCTTGTGTACAGCCAGTGGGCCATACTAGTAGTTACTGTATTACTAAAGTGAAACAAAATTATTTCAAGAAGAAATATACCTACCTGCCTCAAACTAATATAAGTAGGTACTTATGGTTTTCTTTACTCTTAGATTTACTGTTTATGTACTGTATGGAAAATTTTAGGTAAATGAAACTACATAATATCATATAGCAGTTTAAATTATATAATCAGATGTTCAGTGTAAAGTATTAAAATTTTAATTTCAAAATTTTGTATTGCTTAAATTTATTTAATTTTCAAAAGGTATGGATACAGTAATAGTAAATAAGTGTTGAAAAGAGTTTATGTGTAGCGAATTTTCGTAAAAATATTTCAGATGGTGATAACTTAATTTCCCCTTAAACTAGGATCTTCAGTTTTGATACATAGTGGAACCCCTATAAAGGCAGCGTGGGTACTAAATTTAAAGAATAACACAATGAGCTTAACATGTAACTACAAATTTGTTTTAAAAAACCTTTTTTGTTATTTTGTTTGCAGAAACTGTTTCGATTAGGTTGACTAAAGCGGATCATCCAAGCGATTAATGGAGAAGAATACCTGCCATGTTTATAATTTGGCAGGTACATTCCTTTTGTAAATTAAAATTAAAATTCCGGTAAATTTTCAGATTAGCACACGGGGTACTTTTAGAAAAAAAATTCAGAAACACGCTTAGAACCCTTTCTGGACATACCACAAGAAACATTTCTTGCAAACAGCCGCCAAAAAAGTTAGGTGACCAGGAGTGAAATAGGGGTGCTGAGAGGGGAAGAAGATAAACAGGAAATGTGAGCGGAAAGTGCGAAAAAACAGCTTAGGTGGAGCTCTATAAGCAGCCTTTATCCCATTTTGCAGCTTTACTTTCTTAAAATCCTGTTCACTCCGCCCAGACCACTATTTACCGCAGGTCCCGTAACTTTCTTGGGGGTTGTTCTCAATAATATTTTCTTGTCTATGCATTGGAGGTGGTTTTATGCATGTAGAAGGGGAAGGAGAAGTTTTTTCTAATAATCGCTAACTGGGACCTCTTAAACCGATCTCCAAAGTCCATTTGAATTTAAAGAATTCGTTTTAATAATATACCCTACTAATAGTGTACAACTCTTAGGGAAATTCACTACTATAATGCACTTGTTGTGTCCCGAGCATTTTATTAATTATGCTTAAACGTTTCTATTAAATTGTCTATTATTGAGCCACAATAGACCTAAGGTGGCGGTGGAGGGACTGAAATAGCCCACTAACAATGAATCTAAATTGTCCATTTTACAGAACTACATCTGCTCCTCAGTGATACATTTCTTAAATTTATTATATATAAAGTATGTAAGACTAGATTTATTTTGACTATCATTAGCTCTTATTAGAGCTCATTAGTCATAACAATGACAATAAAAACTCGTCTAAATCGACTCGGCTAATGCATCCTGCCTTCTAGAACATCATGAGATGTATAAGGCTAGATGTATTATCACCATAATTACAAAAGTCTGGACGCAGCAACTGCGTTATAGTAGTGAATTTTCATAAAAATGTTCTTATTGAATGCAGGCATTAAATTTTCTTACCGGTATAACCTATATAGTAAAAACCAAATGTACCATATTTCATTAAAATAACTTTATTGTTTGAAAAAGTACAATATTTTCCGAAAGTAAACTTAAGATGTTCCCCAAAATACTGGTCCGATTTCTCTGGCTAATGAACCTGTTCAAGCTATTTACCCACCTAGCACGGAACTCCCAAAAAAAGTTTACATGAAAATTTGCAAACAATTTTTTCACGAAAATTTGAAAATAATCGTTTTACAATAACTTATTAAACATTTATTACCAAAATGTGACAAAAATCTCACAATGATTTCTACGGAAACAAAAAATTTTCTGCGAAAATTGACTAACCAATTTTTTTAGAAAAAATGTGCGTAAAGAATACATAAAATTCAAATTATATATCGCTAATCTGTAACTAAACTTAAAAAATAGGAAAATGCAAAAAAATATTTCCAAAACTAGAGTTTTTAGGTATAGGAAGTTGTTCAATTTGAACAATCCTGGACGCAGCAAGTGCCTTATAGTAGTGAATTTTCGTTAAAATGTTTTTAACAGCAAATATGTGTGTTTATTTAGGAAATCAGACATTTTGGTTACCAGTATAACCTATATAGTTAAAACGATGTGCCATGTTTAATCAAAATAACTTTATTGTTTGAAAATATACAAAAATTTCCGAAAGTAAACTTAAACTGTTCCCGAAACAAACCGTTTCTTGGTCAACCTTATAGGTTAATAGCAAATTGAGCTATTCAAATTTGAAGCATTTAATCAGAATTCGCTACCATAACGTACTTGCTGCGTCCAGAATTTCTTTTCTTACAAACATGCATTATATGTCAATGGAAAATGCAAAAATGCAATAACATAAGGGGTGTTAGACTTAAAAAAAAAAGAAAATTTGTATCACCAACGACTTATGGGCCAGCCTGTGATCGTAGAAAGAATTTCTTAAGATGTAGCTCAAGACACCCTATAATTAATGTATACAATTTTTTTTCATATCTTGTATAATAACGGATATATTGAGCTTTATTGATTTTGTACGAAAATTCGACAAAAATTATATACCATTAAACGATAAACTCTATAGCTATGCCTACTGCCAACCATGAGAGAAAGGGTCTATTTGAAATGAATTTTCTGGAAAAATGTTAGTAAAATGAAGGACAATGACGATTGAAACTAAGACTTCAGGGTTTGTAAAACATTCTTCTTGAGACATTTTCTTTCCATAGCCCGTATTAGATTCAAGTTATTTGCCTAAATGTTGCCAATTTTGACATTTAAATCGCGACTTTGACGTTTCGAGGAAAACCCCAATTTATTTTTCTTTAAATGCCTATAACTTTTTTATCTTTTGACCTACCAAGCTAAATTTTAGTAGGTAATTTACCTATAGTGATATAAACCCGCGTACCAAATTTGGTTGCCCTTACTTTGTTATTTCCGTAGATATAAATTTTTTCCTAAAGACAATACAAAATTTTCCTGGAAAACCTCAGTCACTATTTCAGAGCGCTCTGTATACGGCATCCCGATTTTTTCGACAAATAATATTAAACGAAAATCTCTGAATGCGTCACTTTCATGAGACTCTCCTATCTCCAATGATAAAAACACTGTACCACAATTTGTGATATGTTCCAAAATGTAAAAAGTTGAAAACCAATTGAAATAGCTCGAAAAGGATGAGAGATCTAAATGGTTTCTCCTTACAAGCATGCATTAAAATTGGATGGAAAATGCAATAATGCTACAAAACCGCCGGTTTAAATTTCTTAGTAAATAGATTAATCAAATTTCCCTTAAGTAAAAATAGAGATAGTAGAGAATTAGAGTACATTAAAAACGTGGCAAAATATAACGGATATTTGGATTGCCTAGTGGAAAAATTAACTAATAGACACAGAACAAAGAAAATATTAGCGGAATCCACGACATTCAAGAAAGATAAATCATGAAAAAATTTGTTTGCCTACCTTTTGAACGGCGTATCACAAGGAGTCTCGAGAGAATTTTTAGAATTTGAGGCTAACTTTTTCGACAAAAAATAATTTAAAAAATTTGTTAGGTAATACAGAAGATACAGATAAAGCCACTGAAATGTCGAGTATCTATGAGAGAAATTGTAAAGATTATAACCTTAAATACGTTGGGTAGACTAAAAGAACCATTGAGATCAGATTCAGGAAAAATCTGCCACAGCTGAAAAATGGTAGTGTAGACAAGTCGTGCGTGGCACAACATATTTGGGATAATAACCACCACTTAAATAAAGAATATTTAAAACTTATCAAACATTTTAGACAACCAGCGAGGCTATATGCGTACGACAGTATTTATATTTCTAAGGCAATAAAAAACATAAGTTCCTTAAACAGAGCGCTGCCAGTCCTTTGTTTGCACTCTGTCTTTGATATAGGAGATATTCCGAAACTTGGCAGGTAAAGTTATAACGGAAGTTCAAAAACCTCGTCCGGTAAAGTACAATACCCAGAAAATTTGCCTGCGATTTCATCTTCCCCTCGGTAATGATCTTTACCTAAGATTCAGTATGAAAGGTGGTGTTTAGTTGTAAGTAGTTTAGTATTTTCCATCCTCTGATGACGCTAACTTTGTTAGTGAAACCTATGCCAGGTGTTTAAAAGGATGTTTTGTGGTGATTTGGATTCTCCAAGTGTACTTATCAGTGCTCATCACAGGTTCCAATCTTCACTTAGTAAATAATAAATAATTCCTTGGTCTCTAAACCCACCTCTCTAAAGACATACACAACTGATGAATAATATAGGTTTATTTTCATCAGTCAGTCCATAAGATCCGGATAATGTTCTAGCTTTAACCGAAGAGCTGTACTAGTCAAGTTTCCTGAGAAATAAATTCCAAAGAAAGAGAGAAAGAGAGATATACACCATCACCGAAGGCAATACCAGTAACAGTAATCAACGATGCAACAGCAGCAGGTGGCCATGCCATATAACTATGTTCACTATGTACATCACGTATTTTCCAAGTATGCATTACTAAATAGCCATGGGCGTTCGCCCTGTGTTCCGCAGAGTGTTTGTCGATACCTACTACGTTATTTGGGGATACATCGTTCAATTAGCTGCCTATTTCCAGAATAATAGCACAGCATAGATACAGACTGTGGCGCAAGACCTTTAGTTAGCCGTTTCTCAATAACTACTCCCGACTTAAAATCTGAAAATGTACACGCACACGTTTGAGACAACTTGCAGTTCAGTGAAAATAGCCTACTTTATGTCAGACTTCCGGTTTAACCGGAAATGACTATCAACTTGCTTATTTTAAATACAACATGGTGATTTTCATTCTATTTTCGAATTCTACATTGAATTTTTGATAAATTATTACTAACATACCATATGTGAAAAATCCACCGTTTTGGAAATTTTTCGACTTTTTCGAAAATTCTCGCAAAAACCTAGGTGAACGTTACACGTTATCTCTCTGTGGAAATACAACTGAGAAGACTCAGATTTTGCACAGATAACCCTCAGATTGGCACCTAAACGACACGTTTGATAGCATTTCGTTTAAATATACAGGGTGATGTTAATTAGCCGTGCCATTTGGTAAAATTGAAATCACAATTACTCGCTTATTTCAAATAGAACATCCTGTATCTTATGAGTTATTTGGGTTCGCATCCGGTTTCTCTTTCAACGTGTATTAGCAGTCCTTATACCCAAATAGATATATCAATTTTATTAGATTCACCTAATTCAAATTGCCACAATATATTTAAAGCAGGCTTTGGAACTTGTTTATATGCGTGTGGACGTCTACATGTCAAGTTCCATCTCTTACAAATGCGAACATTACATTTGTTGGGCTTTTTTGCGTAAAAAAAAGATCACTTTGTATTTGTATCCAAATCTCTGCATTTCCTTTATTTAATTCTGTAAAGTCAATGTGTTGTCAACTCACTTGTAAAATCTAAATACAACTCAACAAGGTAGGTAGTTGTCTAGTATAAATGAGTACACTGCTTAACTAACAGCTTGAAACTAAAACACAAAAACAAATAAAAAAATTGTGGAACTTATAACAAATGCTCAAAATGACCCCCGCCGACATGGAGGCATTTTGTTATTCGTCTCATAATGTTATGTTCGTAGCCTTTCTGATTAGTCTCCAATTCAGTGAATTGAAGGCACGTAAAACTCTACCTATCACATCATCTTCTTTTGTGGTGGTGGCAGGTTCGTGGTAAACTTTATTTTTGATGTAGCTCCAGATTCTTGCATCCAGAGGCGTTAAGTCAGGGGCCGTGGTGGCCATCTACGTGGGCCGTTATTGGCACTCCACCTGTCTTCAAAATGTTGTAATCATCCTTTCTGTTGATAAGAATTAATCTTTTTAGATACTAAAATGATTCGTTTTTGAAACCAGTTACATACCAGCAACAGTTTCTCTACATTCGGAGTTGTTTAAATTTCAAACATTTAATGTACATAAGTTGATTAACAAAACTATTACATATTACTGTCGAAAGCTATTTTTATGAAAGTTTGTGTGTTTGTGTGTTTGATAGTCTCCAAGTTGACCCGTAATTACGTCTAAATAAATGCTACTGACTACTTATTAAGAGTATAAGTATCTAAACTTAGACAACAAATGACATTAAAGAGATACTAGTGTCTTTTACTTTTTAATTAAAGAACGAAATCAAAATTATTTCCTATTTATAATAAAAAGTCTGGATGCAGCAAGTGCTTATGGAAGTGAATTTTTATAAAAATGTTTTTAATAAAAAATATGTCTCTCTAATGCAAGCAGGGATCAATCTGGTCACCGGTATAACCTATATAGTAGAAACAAGGTAACATATTTTATCAAAATAACTTATTGTTTGAAAATGTACAAAAATTTTCCGAAAATAAACTTTAAATGTTTCCGAGAAAACTGGTTTCCCAGCCAACAGACCTTAGGTTAATAGCAAATTGAGTTATTGTAATTTGAAGCATGTGATGAAAATTTGCTACCAAAGCGCACTTACCGCGTCCAGATTTTTTTCTTACAAATATGCATCATATTTCGTTAAAAAAATAATATAAGAGTCTTCGAAAAAAAATTGTAGATATCACCAATGACTTATGGGACACCTGTGATTGTCAAAATAATTTTACAAGATGCAGCTCAAGACACCATATAATTACCGTATACAACTTTCTCTCGTATCTTCTATATTAACAATTATATTAAGCTTTACCGTAGAAATGCGTCACCCGGTATATATGTAAACAGATAAAGACTTAAACTAAACCTGGATATGGATTCTTGCGGGCCTAGTTTGCGCTTATTTGAAGAAATCTTAAAATTCAAAAGTCGCGATCTCATCGCTAACGAATTTTTTCTACGAAAATTAGCTAAAAGTTATAGATCATTAAACCACAAGCTTGGCTAAAGCTACCGCCAAAGTATCAGAGAAAGGGTCTATTTGAAATGAAATTTCTGGAAACATTTTAGCAAAATTATGGACAGTGACGGTTGAAATTGAAACTTAAGGGTTTGCAGAAGACTCTTCATGCGACATTTTCCGTATATGTTTCAGGGTTTGTGCCTAAAAGTTGCCAATTTTGACATTTCAAACCGCGACTCTGACGTTTTGAGGAAAACTCCAATTTTTTTCTTTAAATGCCCATAACATTTTTGTCTGTAAACTTACAGAGCTAAATTTTGGTACTTGGTTCACTCTTTATAATACAAACACGCGTACGAAATTTGGTTGTTATTTCTATGTTATTTCCGGAGATAAAACACAAAATTTTCCGGGAAAACCTGGGCCGATTTTTCTGGCTAACAAACTTATCCAAGCCACTTGCAAAAGGAAGGTACTTGACCGTCGAGATTGGTTCTAGAGGGCCTAGTTCGCGCTCATTTGAAGAAATTTTTTCAAAATTTAAAAGTCGAAATCTCCTCATTAGTGATTTTTTTTAAAGAAAATAACGTAAATAAATTGGCCACCTTCAAGATAAAGGGACCTAATTTAAATTAGTCTCTCACAGTTTGAACAAGCAGGTAGCCTATAGGCAATTGACAACAGCTCTTGGTAGATAGCTCTAACACGATAAAATGAGGCTTTGATTTTAATCACAATCCGATTGCATAACATTGAGATCTAGAACGAAAATCAAAAATCGCGGACTTTAACTAGAATTCTGAATAAAATCCAGAACCCGAAATCAATAATCCAACATCAATATTCAGAACCAGGACATTCTCCATAACCCGAAACCCTAGTTAGAAACAATTCTTATTGTGATGTTTGTGAGATAAATAACTAGTTTTAAGTACTTACCCTAACTTCAGCTTCAGCTACGGTTGCTGCGGCTCCTCGCTTGTGCGCATAGTGTCAGCTTTTCTATTAGTCGAAATTTCTCGGTATTTATGGCTTGACTGACAATGAATCACGTTATCGTTCTCGAAATAAGCTTGTTTATTCCTGCGGATTTCATCCGTGGTTTAGTTACTATTTTTCTTATTGCTAACGATATTATTGATTTCAAAAACATTATATCTCTGATAGCGACTTATCGTTCAGAAAAATTGTAATAGATTTAATTAAAATGTTATTTTATAGCAATAGCAAAACGTGAACGTTAGAGATATTAAGGGGCACTTAGCCATTACTAATCTTTTGATTAAAATATCCTAACGTAATAACATATTTTTATACAACTATAAAAATCTGTCATGAATGCGTATAAATAAATTCAATTTTCTTTTCTGTAATGATGCCATAACAGGGCGAAACCGGTTAGAGAAAGGAGAACAAGAGAATAAGGATCTACATCTGTATTCAGTATGAAACGGTTTAACCAAGTAAGAGCGACAACGATTAATGAATTCACCTCTATTTTTTCAACAAAAGGCGTTTTTGAATTGTATATGTCATGGTAAATAACTCAAAAATTTACGAATTGTCTACATGATAAAAGTTCCAAAAACTAAGTACATGTCCGTGACGTTACCAGTAGAGTATAGCTGTAGTGAGGTCCTAAAGTCCGTATGTTGCAAAAAATATATAATACTAAATTTGTAGGATTTCGTTATTTGAAATATTAGGTTTTATTTATACAGGTGTCCTAACAAAGCGCAGTGACTTAGAGAGATACATTTTTTAAATGGAACACCAGTATATCATTACATTTTTGGGTTCTACGTCAAATTCTAAACATCTCTGATGTATGATGTTATACCACAAAAAATAGTAGATTCGGACCTATGAACAGTTGGAAATCGGCATTTTGACTATTTTGTTCAGTTGCAGCCAGAAAACTGTTAGATATCGAGCAAAATGAATTCCACTTTTCTATCTTAATTCAGGAGCTATATATACCATGAGTATTAAATGAGTATTAAATTTGGCATCTAGTTTGCTACCCTTTTTACAATTTTTTAATTTGGTACATGATTACAGAAAAGTACTACGAAAAAATGGTAGTAAATGTGACTTCAAAATGTTTTTAATACCAAATGACATAGTCAAAAATTAACATAATGATTAAAAACAGAAACAACTTTAACTAAAAACGATAAAATGTCAAGTTATTAACTTAAAAGGTGCGGGAAAGGTCCACCTTGCACTTATTGAAACATAAACAGTCTTTTTTTATATTTCAACAACACACCACGAGGGCCTACAGCCTAAATACTACCGTACCGTGGGTGTCGACAAGGAGGAAAGAGGCAACTTGTTAATTCTGGACTTGAAGGTTTGGAAGTTCGGAGGAGAAGGAAAAACATGTGCCGGCAAGGAATTCCACAACTTGGAAGTCCTCGGGACAAAAGAGCGGGCATAACAAGATGTTCTATGTCTGGTGACCTGAACAGTAAAAGGGTGCATTCGCTTTGTTCCCCTGGTAGATCTGTTGGGGGCAGCAGGTGGAGGAACTATGGAAGAAAGCTTCTCTGAGCAGTGCCCATGCAGATATCTATAAAAGAGAGAGAGATAGAGAGGTCACCAACGGCGCGTCGGTGGGGAAGAGATGGCAGCCTTTGGGTGAGTGTAGGGTCACCGATGAGACGTATAGCACTCTTCTGAATGGAGTCCAGGATAGCGAGTGTAGAAGAGGCAGCAGCACCCCAGATGTGGGAGCAGTATTCGAGATTTGGCCTTATTTGTGAAGTATATAACGTATAGAGATTAGCTGGTGAAAAGTATTTACGAGCCCGGAAGAGATAGAAAGCAAGAATGAGATTTGGTGGAGTTGAATTGTACAAGATTTCTACTTCACTAACCTAATATTTTTTGGAGATCCCCAGACACAGAACCCTCCATGCGTTTGTGATCCTCATCTAATTGGGCTAAAGAGACGGGCTTAGAATATTGTATATTTGAGTGAAGGGTGCTGTCGTCCGCGTAACTGTGAATTGAATTGGATGTGCTAGAGAGGAGGTCATTGATGTTGAGAAGAAACAAAGTAAGGGCTAAAGCTGAACCTTGAGGGAGTCTGTTTGCAAAATCTTGCCTAACACTATGGAAACTTTGAAGTGTTTTTTCTGAACACACTCCAATACTTGATTTTTAGCACCCACAGTAATTTTAGGTCTTCCAGGTCTTGGATCATTATTTACCATTGCTGTCGTGCGAAATTCTGCCACCGGGTTTAAAGATATTTTCTACATATCGGACGTTCCGAAAAATGTTAAGTGAAAATGCGACTAGCAGCGTGGTAAGTTCAATTAGCTTCACCAAATGTAATAACGGCTTCGATTTTATCTTCTAGAAAACGAGCAATTTCAATCAACGAAGAAATTGAAAATTTAAAAATATTTGACAGCCAAACTTTAATAAGACAACTTAGAGTAACTATAGAAACCGAAAGTGGTAACAATCTTAGGCAGCTAAACTTAGGTATAGGTTATGCTACATGAAATCTGTATAGAATTTTACGTAGGCCACAAAAATGTAATAATATATAGCGTGTTCCATTTAAAAAGATGTATGACTCAGATACTGCGCTGTTTTAAGGCACCCTGTATAAATTAAAGTTAATTCTTTAAGGAACTCGAATCAAACCCTACAATTTTTATATAAAATGTTTTTTTGTTACATGTAAAATAAAAAAAGTTAACAGGGCGCCGACTAAAAAACACCCACTAACCGAAAGCTACTACTAAACAAGAATATTCTGATAATAATACTATCTGAGTACAGGGTGGCTCAAATTCGCCCCTCGTCATTGGTATCTCGGAAACTGTAAGAGATACAACGTCGGTTAAATTATGGCAAAGTTGCATAATTTAATGCTCAGCAAAATGCGGTTTAGAAAATTAGAAAATTCCGAATACTTCCGGTGATAATGGAAAAAAAACGAAAACTCATAAAATATGATTTATTTTGTTTCTGGCGTTATTTGAAAAGATATAACAAAATGAATCACACTTCATCAAGGTCACTTTTCCTCTCCTATAAGATGGCATTTTCAAATTTGAAATCCGATGTTTCGTCTTTCAGAAACCATCATCAACTCCATTTTTTCAAATACGGCCCTGGATTTTTTATTTCATATTTTGTTACCTTTGGACTACCTCAAAACAATGCCTCATCACAACTTTTGAATTTCAAACGTTTTGATAACAAAAAATGACATTTTCGGTATTTATTGAAAATATTTAATGCTTACTTAACTTTTAAAACAAATTAAAAAACCTAAAGTAAATGCTCGTATAAGCCCCCTTGGACTTCTCTGCATTTTCGCATACGTCTTCGCAGATTTTTCATAACCGCCCGGTGGATTATTCTTCCTCTTTCTCGTAGAGTTGTGAATTGTAACACTAACTTTTGGCGCAGAATGTTTAAATCATTCGCGAAAGTATCCTTGAATAAGCGATTTTTCAAGAATCCCCATAAAAAATAATCCAGCGGGGACAAATCAGGACTTCTGGCAGGCCAGCGCACTACTCCTTGTTTTCCAATCCATTGATTGGGAAATGTTTCATTAAGAAACTCGGTTACTGCCCTTCCATTATGGGGTGGTGCACCATCCTGTTGCCACCACAGCTGCCACAGTATATTCAACGGTTCATCTTCAAGCGCATCGAATATATAATTATGGATTAAATTAAGATACCGTTCAGTATTTAAGTTTCCATCATAAATAATTGGCATTAAGATTTTGGTTCGATACATTCCAACCCAAACATGAATGATATTCGTCCCTGTCGTCGAACTTGCCGATTTTGGTACGGATTTTCTACTGCACAATAATGTTCATTGTTTCTGTTAAAAAGACCGCTTATGGAAAAATTACATTCATCTGTCCAGATGATTTTATTTAAGAAATCATCATCTTGTTGCATTTTCCCATCAAGCCAATTGCAGAATTCAAGCCTTCTGTCCCTGTCTCCGGGTCTTAGTTCTTGGCAAACATGAAGTTTATAGGGATGATACTTATGTTTTTTTGAAAACCCTGTGAATTAGGCTTCTAGTCATATCCAGTTCTGAAGCAAATTGCCGTGTCGAACCACGAGGATTTTTCGTAACCTTTAACAAAACGTTTTGGTGAAATATCTTTGACATGTTATCGCAAATTATAGTAATAAAAGATTGCATAGCATCATATTATAACGATACTTACAGCATTTAAAACAGCATCTTCAGCTTCCATTCGTTGGCCGTACGAATTTTTAGGTTTACCAAAACTACCAAAGAGACCTACATTTCTGTCCAAATTGTTAAAATATGAATAATGGGGTTGTGGACACTCGGGGTATTGCTCTAAATACCATTCACATGGAATGTGCGAGTTTCTGTTATTACTATAACAAATCCGAAGCATATCACGTTTCTCTAAATTAGAAAACACCATTTTTGCTCTCTTAATGTTCATTTTGAAAGTTAAATTGTCAAAAGTTATATTGTCATATTATGACAAGCAAGCTTGATATTTCTGAATATCAAAGCCGCCGAGACACCCCCCCCCCCCCCCCCCCCCCCCCCCCCCCCCCCGCCTCCCCCCCCCCTCCCCCCCCCCCCCCAGCCCCCCCCCCCTAGCGAGTATTCAAATTATATTATTGAAGAAATATTTTGTTTCAAAAGCAGAGTCGTATTAAATATTTTCAAGAAAGACGGAAAATGTCATTTTTTGTTATCAAAACGTTTGAAATTTAAAAGTTCTGATGAGGCATTGTTTTGAGGTAGTCCAAAGGTAACAAAATATGAAATAAAAAAATCCAGGGCCGTATTTTAAAAAATGAAGTTGATGATAGTTTCTGAAAGACGAAACATCGGATTTCAAATTTGAAAATGCCATCTTGTAGGAGAGGAAAAGTGACCTCGATGAAGTGTCATTCATTTTGTTATATCTTTTCAAGTAACGCCAGAAAAAAATTAAACAAATTTTATGAGTTTTCGGTTTTTCCGATTATCACCGGAAGTATTCGGAATTTTATAGTTTTCTAAACTGCATTTTGCTGAGCATCAAATTACGCAACTTTGCCATAATTTAACCGACGTTGTATCTCTTACAGTTTCCGAGATACCAATGATGAGGCTCGAATTTGAGCCATCCTGTACAGTCGTGTCCGTTACATTTTACTTGAGATTTATACAGAAGATCGCCCCATTTGACCAACATTTGCAAATATTACATTTCAAAATATTTAGAAGGGAGTATTTTTATACATGCACACGTCCTGGTGGGTTAAGTATTTTTTATTGGCCGAATTTACAATAGTTCATTAATGTTTGAGTGATTTGTTTTATGTTTGTCTCACTGTTGAAATATTGTATACCACTTATATATAATTTACACAACAGGATTTAAATTAGCAAGTATTATAAATCGAATTGGATCATTTTTCTTCGCTGATTCATGACTTGCGATCTTGATGGAAAGACATTCCTTCAGTGGTGTGGTTGTTAAGGTTATTGTACTCCTGTTTTATGACTGAAGTCTTCGTGTGTTCGACTTATTTCATGGTCACAGATCACTTTATAGTGTATTAATGATATTAACAGCTGTGGAGGTAATATATTGTAAAAAAAGCTGTCCACCTAAATATGGATTGATTACAGTGATGTATTGAATAGGGAATTTTAAATCAGTTTCTTTATTTGTCATCCGTGATGTATAAGAAAGTTGGTATGTGCAATGGTCTTTTGTTTTATCGTGCGTAGGTGGCAGAGTTTAAGATCGATCTTCCGATGTTAATTGGCTATATCTGGGATGATTTTCTTTATTTTACAGCGTTACAGGGTTATAACTCCTTCTTTGTCACTCATAATGAATAATCACTTACTTAACAGGCACATGTACATACGAGTGCACCTCCTTATGTTGTTTCGTCCTAAGATTTCTGATGGATATAAATCCCGATAATATAGAGGTCAACAGTAATATTCACTCACCCAAACCCTAGCTTATAATTTCGCTCACAAATTTATTAATTTAGAAGGATAAGATAATAATTGCTTAGGTCAGTAGAAAAATACAGCGAATACTTACTGCCCATTTAGTTCGTTTAGTCCAGAGTCTCGTATTAGAGAATTTTTATTTAAAAAAATTCACTAATAGTGAGGTATCGATGGTGAGACTTTCCAAAAAATTTTTCAAATGAGCGCGAATTAGGACCCCTAGAACCCATATCCGGGGTCAGTTTCAATTTTTATAGGTTTATATATATATATATATATATATATATATATATATATATATATATATATATATATATATATATATATATATATATATATATATATATATATATATATATATATATATATATATATATATATATATATATATATATATATATATATATATATATATATATATATATATATATATGTATCCGTCTGATAACTCAAAAAATAATTAACCGATTTCGATGAAACTCGGCAAGTGCCTTTCTTTTACTAATGGCTTGGATGAGTTCGTTGGCCAGGAAAATCGGACTGGGTTTTCCGGGAAAATTTTTAGTTTTCTTTCAAAAAAAAATTTTTTTTCCGAAAATTTTGATAAAATTTGGTCTACATATTGCTTTGGGAAAGACCTAACTATGTGCCAAAATTCAGATTTCTAGGGTTACAGAAAATTGAGCTAATCAAATTTGAAACATTTATGTTTAAATCATAGATCAAGTATGTGGTTGCTGTTGGTTAGTCAATGACAGCTGCTATTATCGTCATTGACTCATGAAATTCATTTTTAAGTTTCAGAGAAATGTCAATAATACTGAATTCACTGATTGTTAATCATTGGCAGCATTTACGATTATATATAACCCTATTGTAATTTATTATCATTTATCACCTCTGTAGTATAATTATTTTTTTCCTTATAACTCGCATCATTTTTAGTCAATTGTTGTCATTAATAGTCAATAGTTTCTTCCCGAACACACGCGGCTTCCATTGACTTCTGCTTCTGCCGCTGTTACAGTCTTTTTAGAGGTCCAGTTGTAACCACTCATACAGCCAGTGTTTTTTAAACACGTGGCTGGGGGACTGACCGAATTCATTCCCAGTTGCTGTTGATCTACTCATATTCTCTGAATATGTTTGAAGATGTGGTGTCTACTTCATTTCAAGTCACTATTAACCGACTATTTATGAAATCAAATAAGTAAATTAAATCGATTGTCATAAAATATGTAGTGTATTAAGACTAAGGGAAAAAGAAATAAAACATATATAACTGTGCACATTTTGATTATATTTTAGGGTGTGAGGCGCACACCTAGCTCATTAGGAGAAATCGCCACTGCTTGAGAGAGGTATTGTCACAGCATAATATCTTATTAAAGTTCATTTGTAAATAGGTTTAATTTTTATATGTTTATATATATATATATATATATATATATATATATATATATATATATATATATATATATATTTATTTATTTATTTATTTTTATTTATTTATTTATTTAATTACTTATTTATTTCTGACATAAATTTTACAAGGTACAATACAAATAAGCTTAGACTTGTGGCTGTATTAAATGTACAATTTTAAAGCTAAAATAATATTTTCATCCAAAGTCGTGTTTAAAAACTGTCAGATTTGACAGTATAATTGTAATTTATTCTCACTCCTCACCGGTATAGTTTCGTTAGTGGCTAACACTTCCAGTTTTGTTAAACTATATCTCCTTTCTTGGTAAGCAATTTCCATACTATTTTGTTAACGAAAACACAGTGTAATTTTAAATTTTCTTTTCACTTAAATTTTGAAGCTTCTCTTTTTGACAGATAAATATATAAATATGATAACTCAAAAAATAATTAACCGATTTCGATGAAACTTGGCAAGTGCCTTTCTTTTATTAATGGCTTGGATGAGTTCGTTATCCAGAAAAATCGGACGGGGTTTTCCGGAAAAATTGAGTTTTCTTTCGAAAAAAATTTTTTTCTTCGAAAGTAACAAAGCTGTTTTAATGAAATTAACTATATATGTTGCCTCAGCCTTACTACGTACCAAAATTCAACTTTCTAAGTTTAGAGAAAATTGAGTTATTCAAATTTTAAATTTTCTTTCGAAAAAAATTTTTTTCTCCGAATATTACCAAGTTATTTTCATGAAATTTTGTGGATATCTTGCCTTAGGAAAGACCTTACTACGTATTAAAATTAAACTTTCTAAGTTTATAGAAAATTGAGTTTTTATAAATCTCCCAGCGCAAAACGCTGGAACTGCTCATACATAATGCTTCGTTATCTAGATAGCTACCTAGTTATAGAGTTGCCACACTTATAAAAACTCGTCATGGAATTGGTTATTCAATTAAACAGCAGTAGTAATACACAAATATCAGTTTTTATTATTATAACGTATAGTGGAGAAACATATATTGTTAAAAATTCTTTGCAGAGCTAAGGCGAAAATAGCGAAAGCAAAATGTCATCGACAAATTCAAATAATTTGCTTAAATTTAATTAAGATCTAAATTTTAGTTATCTCAGTGTTTTAATTATTTCAGTGGCCAGATATGTTTAGTGAAAATTATCGAGAACTGCTTGCTTGCTAAACGAGTAATTCTTATTTCAGATAAAGGATCATGTATATTACTTATTTACTTCTGATAATACATAAAAAGTCTGGACGCAGCAAGTGCGTTATGGTAGCGATTTTTTTAAGTATTTTTAATAGCAAATGTCTTTGATGAAAGCAGGCATCAAACTTGGTTACCTATATAATAGAAACAATGTACCATATTTCATCGAAATAACTTTATTGTTTGGAAATATATAAACACTTTTCAAAAGTCTGGATGCAGCAAGTGTGTTATGGAAGTGAATTTCCATAAAAATGTTTTTAATAGCAAATGCGAGCAGGCATCAATCTGATTACCGATATAGCCTATGTAGTAGAAACAATGTACTATATTTTAGCAAATTACTTATGGTTTGAATATATACAAGAATTTTCCGAAAATAAACTTAAATGTTGGTTTCCTAACCAACAAAGCTTACGCTAATAGCAAATTGAATTATTGAAATTTGAAGGATTTAATGAAAATTCGGTAAATTTGCAGATTAGCTCCCGAAAGCTTTTCAAAATATTGTTTTCAGAATCATTACCAGGACCCCACCTGGATGCACAAACCACAAGAAAAATTTGTTGTTCACACCCCCCAAGGAAGTTACGGGACTGGGAGTGAATAGGGGTGCTGGGCGGGGTAGGTAATAAAAAGGAAATATGAGCAGAAAATGCGAAGAAAACTCCTTGAAAGCTGTCTATTTGAAGCCATATCCCCATTAAACGCTGCCTACCCCGCACAGCACCCCTATTTGCCCCAGGTCACGTAACTTCCTTGGGGGGTATGAACAAGAAGTTTTTCTTGTGGTTTATGCAACAAGAGTGGTTGTATGCACACGAGGGGGGAGGAAATGCCTACGACGAAGCAGAACCCCCCACCCGGTTCGACTTGTGGCAGGGGTTGGAGGGTGGCTGCTTCGTCGTGGGGATTTTCCTTCCCCTCTCGTGCATACAACCACTCTCGCTGCATAAACCACAAGAAAAATGTCTTGTACCTACCCTCCAAGGAAGTTATGGCACCTGGGGGATAGGGGTGCTGTGCGGGGTAGGCAGGGTTTAAGGGGATATGGCTTCAAGATGTGAAAAAGACAGCTTTCAAGCGCGTTTTATTCGAATTTTCTGCTCATATTTCCTTTTTACTACCTACCCCACCCAGCACCCCTACTCACTCCTGGTCCCGTAACTTCCTTGGGGGGTGAAAAATCCCAAGAAATTTTTCTTGGGGTTTGTGGATCCAGGAGGGCCTTAGGCAGGTTTCTGAAAACAGTTTTTTGAAAAGCGTTTGGGAGCTAAACTGCAAATTTACCGAAAATTCGCTACCAAAACGCACTTACTGCGTCCAGATTTTTTTCTTACAAACGAATCATATTTCGATAAAAAAAATGCAAAAATGCATTAACGAATTTGTTCTAAGAAAATTAGCTAAAAAAATTATACACCCCTACTCACTCTTGGTCCCGTAACTTCCTTGGGGGGTGTGAACAAGACATTTTTCTTGGGTTTTGTGTATCCAGGGGGGAGCCTAGGCAGGTTTCTAAAAACAGTTTTTTGAAAAGCGTTCGGGAGCTAAACTGCAAATTTACCGAAAATTCGCTACCAAAACGCACTTACTGCGTCCAGATTTTTTTCTTACAAACGCATCATATTTCGCTAAATAATGCAAAAATGCATTAACGAATTTGTTCTACGAATATTAGCTAAAAAAAAAAACTACACACCTCTACTCACTTCTGGTCCTGTCACTTCCTTGGGAGGTGTGAACAAGAAATTTTTCTTGCGGTTTGTGGATCCAGGGAGGGGGGGTCTGGTCAGGACGCAGTAAATGCGTAATCGTATAAATTTTAAATTAATATCTGCTCAGTCCAAATAAATTAAACAATGCTTTGTTTTAATTAGATAGTCGCATTCGCCCCGGTCCGTGCAAGTTCTGAGCTGACCTTTAATGTATCGAATTTCGACCACGAAATTATAATGAATGTGTGTAAAAAAAGAAATTCGGGACGCAGCAAGTTCGTTATCGTAGCAAATTCTTATTAAAATTTGCTCAGTCCAAATAGATGAAATAATGCTTTGTTTTAATTAGATAGTCGGATTCCCCCGGTCCGTGCAAGTTCTGACCTTTAATATATCGAATTTCGACCACGTAATTATAGTACATGTGTGTAACAAAATACATTCGGGATGCAGCAAGTGCGTTATGGTGGCGAATTTTTATTAAATGCTTCAAATTTGAATAGCTCAATTTGCTATTAAGCTATAAGGTTCGTTGGACAGGAAACTAGTTTTTTCGGGAACATTTTAAGTTTAATTTCGAAACATTTTTGTACATCTTCAAACATAAAGCTTTTTTAATGATATATGGTACATTGTTTCTACTATATAGGTCATACTGGTATCCAAATTTGATGCCTGATTTCTTTAAGAAACACATATTTGCTATTTAAAACATTTTAAAGAAAATTTACTACGATAACACACTTGCTGCGTCCAGACTTTTTTAATTAGTTTTATTCAATATAATAGTGACCATCTTTAGAATTTAACGTAGAATATAATATTGGATCCTAATGTTTTAAGAAACTGTTAAATAAACATTATAAACCCATGCTTATGTTTATATAATACAGAAAGCTGATGTGAAATCTAGGATTCGTCATCCTTAACTACCTATAAAACAAACACGCCTCCATTCGACTTTTCTGTAGGTTAACTTACTAAAAGAGTTGTGGGCCATCTAAATAATTCAGTAATTTAACCATCAAAATATTTCTGTTATTCCACTTACATTAAGAGAAAGTGATATGGAGGTTAAGTATTGTCTACTTCATAAATAGCTAATGCTGTTTGGCTGCATTAACAGCAATAAAAGTTAAGTATCCGAATATAAAACTCTAACGATAGTGTTTTGTCAGGAAATTGACTCCTACGCTTTGGTAAGTCCAAGCACATTGCCGAGACTAATTTGATAATTATAATCAATAAGAAATGTGTTGTTTTATTAACTTGCGGGTTCTTTTAATATGGATAGATTTGGGGGGTAATTCCTCAATTAATTAATTAATTATTTAAAAAACTCAGCAGCAAGTGCGTTTTAGTAGCTAATTTCCAAAGCTTTATATTAAGTAAAGAAGCTTACTTTATACCCTAAGTATATCATTCTTCAAACTTTATATTTATATTTAATTTAATTAGCGGGATTTTGCAAACAGTTTTTCCAATTTACTCCAAAGCATCTGTATTTTCTCTATAATATTAGCAGCTACTCACATTGTTGTTCCTCTGGTGCATATAAATTTGATAGGGGTTGATTCCCTGCTCTTCCTAAGATTTCTTGTGTAATTAGTGAATTTTCTTTAAAAAAATTCACTTATGAGGAGATCCCGACTTTTGAATTAAAAAAAAAATTCTTCAAAGGAGCGCTAATAAGGCCCCAAAGAACACACATATCCGGGGTCAGTTTCATTTTTATTATGTAATATAATATATATATATATATATATATATATATATATATATATATATATATATATATATATATATATATATATATATATCACACCGATAACTCAAAAAATAATGGGCCGATTTTTATTAAATTTGGTGAATAAATTCCTTTTGCAAATGGCTAGGATAAGTTCGTTATCCAGGAAAATCTGCCCAGGTTTTCCCGGAAAATTTTGTGTTTTCTTTCAAAAAATAATTATATCTCCGAAATTAACAAAGTAAGGGCAACCAAATTTGGTACGCATCCCTATAGGTAAGTTACCTACCAAAATTTAGCTATGTAGGTCAAAAGACAAAAAAGTTATAGGCATTTAAAGAAAAATAAATTAGGGTTTTCCTCAAAACGTCAAAGTTGCGATTTAAAACGTCAAAATCGGCAACATTTAGGCAAATAACTTGAATCTCATACGGACTATGGAAAGAAAATGTATCAAGAAGGATGTTTTACAAACCCTGAAGTCTTAGTTTCAACCGTCATTGTCCTTCATTTTACTAAAATGTTTCCAGAAAATTCATTTCAAATAGACCCTTTCTCTGATGTTTGGCAGTAGTCTTAGCTATAGAGTTTATCATTTAATGGTATATAATTTTTGTCGAATTTTCGTAAAAAAATCAATAAAGCTTAATATATCCGTTATTATACAAGATATGAAAAAAAAACTTTATACATTAATAATAGGGTGTCTTGAGCTACATCTTAAAAAAATATTTCTACAATCACAGGGTCGCCCATAAGTCGTTGGTGATGCATATTTTCTTTTTTTTTTTAATCAAACACGCCTTATGTTATTGCATTTTTGCATTTTCCATCGAAATATAATGCATGTTTGTAAGAAAAGAAATTCTGGATGCAGCAAGTGCGTTATGGTAGCGAATTTTGGTCAAATGCCTCATATTTGAATAGCTCAATTTGCTATTAACCTATAAGGTTGACCAAGAAACGAGTTTTCCCGGGAACACTTTAAGTTACTTTTGGAAATTTTTGTACAGTTTCACACAATAAAGTTATTTTTATGAAACATGGCACTTTGTTTTTACTATATAGGTTATACTGGTAACCAAAATTGATGCCTGCTTTCTTAAATAAAAAGAAAACACACATATATGCAATAAAAATATTTTTATGAAAATTCAGTATCATAACGCACTTGCTGCGTCCAGAGTTTTTTTACTCTACAAGAAAGGCGACAGACAATCAGAAGATAATTATCATCCCATTCCTATTCTAAGTGTTTTTCCTAAAATATTAGGACACTTGCATTTAAAAGGATAATTACCTATTTGTCGTCCAATAATTTACTATCGAATTGTCTGCATGGCTTTCGTGAGAGATTATCAACTGATACAGCTGTATCCGCTTCTGCAAAATAATAATGGGCACCTGGGTAGCGGTAAGTGGGTGATGGGGATATTTGTCGGTTAATGTGGTGGGTGATGGGGATATTTGTCGGTTAATGTGGTGTCCTGATCCCATTAGCAGTAATTTTTTGTTAAAGTAACTTGAAAAATGGGGGCAAGGGATGAAAGTTCGGGATGCTTTAGGCGCTACCTATCTCACGGACTCACGAGGGTGAGGATCGATCGATAAGACTTTATCATCTGAATACCCTTTCGAGCATGGAGTGTCGCAGGATCAGCCGTGAGTCCTGCGGCCCTTAATGTTTCTGCCGTATGTTTGTCATGAAATTCCCGTTCAATTACATAACATAATAAATCCTGTCAAACTCTTATTAAATATATTTTTGGCTAAATTACAATAATGGAACACCTGGGTATAATTAAAAAAGTTCGGGACGCAGCAAGTGCGTTATGGTAGTGAATTTTCATAAAAATGTTTTTAATAGCAAATATGTGTGTTTTTTTTTCCAGAAAGCAGGCATCAAATTTTATTACCAGTATAACATATGTAGTAAAAACAATGTGCCATGTTTCATCAAAATAACTATTGTTTGAAAACGTACAAAAATTTCCGAAGGTAAACTTACAATGTAACCGAAAAAATCCGTTTCTTGGTCAACCTTATAGGTTAATAGCAAATTGAGCTTTTTAAATATGAAGCATTTAATCAAAATTCGCTACCATAACGCATTTGCTGCGTCCAGAATTTCTTAACTTACAAACATGCATTATATTTCGATGGAAAATGCAAAAACATAAGGCGTTTTCGACTAAAAAAAGATCATTTGTATCACCAACGACTTATGGGCCACCCTGTGATTGCAGAAAGTTTTTAAGATGTAGCTCAAGACACCCTATACTTAATGTATACAATATTTTTTCATATCTTGTATAATAACGGATATATTGAGCTTTATTGATGTTTTACGAAAATTCGACAAAAATTATATACCATTAAACGATAAACTCTATAGCTAAGGCTACTGCCAAGCATTAAAAAAAGGGTCTATTTAAAATGAATTTTCTGGAAATATTTTAGTAAAATGAAGGACCATGTCGGTTGAAACTAAGACTTCAGGGTTTGTAAAAGATTCTTCTTGAGACATTTTCTTTCCATAGCCCGTATTAGATTCAAGTTCTTTGCCTAACTGTTGCGAATTTTGACGTTTTAAATTGTCACTTTGACGTTTTGAGGAAAACCCCAATTTATTTTTCTTTGACTGCCCATAACCTTTTTGTCTTTTGACCTACAGAGCTAAATTCTGGTAGGTAGCTCACCTATAACGATATAAACCAGGTTGCCCTTACTTTGTTAATTCCGGAGATATATATATATATATATATATATATATATATATATATATATATATATATATATATATATATATATTAAAGAAAACACAAAATTTTCCGGGAAAACCTGGGCCGATTGTCCTGACTAACGAACTTATCCAAGCCATTTGCAAAAGGAAGGTATTCACTAAATTTAATCAAAATCGGCCCATTATATATACCTATATATATATATATATATATATATATATATATATATATATATATATATATATATATATATATATATATATATATATATATATATATATATAAACATAAAAAAATTGAAACTGACCCCGGATATGTATTCTGGGGGGCCTAATTAGCGTTTATTTGTAGAAATTTTTTCAAAATTCAAAGTCGGGATCTCCTTATTAGTGAATTTTTTTTAAAGAAAATTCACTAAAAGTCTGGACGCAGCAAGTGCATTATAAAACATATATATATATATATATATATATATATATATATATATATATATATATATATAACTTTTTTTGTATGGTTCCTAAAAAATAATGATTTAATGAATTTTCATGAAAATACTTTATTGCGAGATATTCAATAAATAATTGTGGTTCGTATTTTCGCAGAAATATTGTATTTAGCAAATTTTAGTTTAAAAAAGTTTGTCAAATGTGAGTGCAAGTGTATTCTTTGGGAAAATTAAATTTCTGAAAATTTTTGTATGCCAATAATAAAGTTAATTCGGTGAAACTTGATGCATCGTTTCTTTAGAAACATTATACTATCTGATAAATTTGGTGATGTTTCAAATAATCAAAAATCGACATGGAAAACATTACTTGTGAAATACAGCTACCATAACGCACTTGCTGCGTTCACACTTTTATTTCATTTCGCTAATCATGTTCACATAAATTTACCTTTCAGTAACCCCATATTTTATTCATGTATATTCTTTGCGCTATATTTTTACACACTGTTGCATTGGTAATACGTAACCCGTATAATTAATCCCGTGATGTTATCCCATAGATTATCCAGTATTCTAGAACACATTTGAATATGTGCAAGGTAAATAAATCTTTGTTTCATTGTATTCAATTACCTTGTTGAATTAGGAAGTGAAATCAGCATTGTCTTATATTTGTTAATTATTACAGAATAGTTCGAAAAGATTTAATTTGTTTGATAATTACCGTTACACGCGTAAACAGAATTAATCAAAGGCTGTGGTAATCCTGAAAGGGAATTATCAGCATTCCGGCGTATCTTCTTTCTCGTTTCGATACAGTGGAAACAGCTTGGTTGGTACAAGGTCGATATTGTTTCTTTGCATAAAGAAATACTTCCTTTATTACCTGATTTTAACGGTAAAGGTTGCATCGCAACTTGGTTAACAGATTATTGCAAATTATTGCTTAGTCTTGATGCTTAGCTATTACGTGACTTGATACAACTGAAATAAATTCATTTGTAGATTGTTACCAAATATCCCAAATATTTCTAGTTAACTTTAGTTTTGGGCAAAGGATGTTACACATGTCTGGAAATTATTAGCATAATCGTGGTTTAAGGCTACTCATCAGCTGAATACTTAACATGATTGTAACGATTCTTTTCTGTGCCACAAATAGCCGCCCAATTTCTATAGTATAACCTCGGACAATAGTGTTGTACAATGGTGAAGAATAGGTAAGTGCATATACACAGCCATCGACACATGCTGGTCCAACACAGCTATTAATCTCCCCAATGCAAAAAATGATGAATTCAGCCTGTCACAAAGCGAGTCCACCTGATGAAATATTACTCTGTGTAACAGAGCCCAAGTAAGTCACAGGCTCAGAAGAGCAGAGACCTGTTGCTCTAATCGAACTAAAACAACCACTCGAAAGCACCTTCATTCTAGCAAAGTAGACAAGTAGTGGCGTATGTGAGTCGGAAAAAAACGAAAATCATAAATATTTTGCCTAGGCAGAAGAGGAGCTACAGCCCCCTCCCCCTCCCCTCCCCTTTCGAGGGTGCTGAACACGATGCCGGTCACATCATTTCCCTGTAGAAAAAAAGTCTTCCCCCGTTTTCGAGGATACTGAGCACGATGCTGGTGTTGAATATTACTTCCGACCCCTACCAACCGCTCCGCCGGTCAAAACTCACCCCCGAATGGGGCGAATTTTTTTGTATCAGCGGAAAAATATTTGTAAAACCCCCACCACCACCACCCCCCACCCCGGTTTTCAAGGATGCTGAGCACGGTGCTGGTGGATGATTTATGGGTAATGTCCTTTGTTTATATGTGTATGTAAGGCCACCCGCACAAATCAAAGACTTCTGGGTGTGGAGTTTATCTACTGTGGTGATATTATTATTATATTATATCATATAATCTGATGCGTTATTTAAAGTTAATAAAAAAACTAAAAAAAATCTGGACGCAGCAAGCGCCGTATGGTAACCAATTTTCTTAGAACTGATTTACGCTTTTTTTACCATATTTATGTAACAATTCAAACTGACCTCAAGTATGAGGAGTAGAGGTATTAGTACCCACTTATCGCCAAGAGCGATTTTGTTTACGCAAATTCACTTAAAAACTCTTTTTCACGAAAATTGTAAAAAAAGCCACAGAAATCTGTATAACACAATAGAGACTGTGTACAAGTAACTAAAAATTTTATAAATTGTCAGCCCTGGCCCACTTTTTTCCCAAATACCGGGAAAATGTATGTAAGGTGTGTTCTCACCATAATTACTCGTCTCACAATCTGATAGGAGGCTGGCTATCTTTAGCCGTATTACTTTATGGCTGTGTTCTCGCTGTAATTAGTATAAAATACGTAAACTTTTTGATTTATTTTTTTTATTATTATTTTTATTTAATTTTTACTTAATTTTTTTCTTTATATAAAAATAGATATACCAAAGAATTAAAGTATATTAAGAACATGGCCGAATATAACGGATACACAACTTGCCTAGTGGTGAAATTGATTAACAAACAGAAAACAAAGAAAGGGTTAGCCGAATGAACGACTTTTAGAAGAAAGAAAGACGAAAAAGCTTTGTTCACTTATCATTTGAACCTCGAATGGCGAGGGGTCTAGATAGCATTTTTAAATAAGCCAATTTACAACTAGCATTTTCGACATAAATACTTTAAAGAACATGCTAGGCAACCCAAAAGACAACGATAGTGCGGCCAAAATGCCGGGAATTTGTGAAATAAGTTGTAAAGATTGTGATCTTAAATACGTCGGATAAACAAAAAGATATATCGGAATTAGATGCTAGGAACATTTAGCACAATCAAGATACGGTACTATAGATAGATCTTCCGTTGCCCGACATATTTGGGATAATAATCATCACGATAATGAAGCTAAACGGCTTCGAAAGTATATATATATATATATATATATATATATATATATATATATATATATATATATATATATATATATATATATATATATATATATATATATATATATATATATATATAGCTAAATATAGTAATAATGAAAAGTGTATGAATCTCGCTCCGCCACCTATGGGTAGTCTCCTGATAAGATTACTTTACTAAAAATACCGGCAGAAGCACGTCCGATAGATAATAAAAGAATTCAGATATTTCCGCCAAACGAAATATGGTAATTTTTGTGTGGTTGAACCTCTCTAAATCGTTAGTGACCGACTACTTGCAAAAGAATATAAAAAACTTCTGGACGTAGCAAGAGCGTTACGGTAGTGAATCTTCATAAAAATGTTTTAAATAGCAAACATGTTTTTTTAAGAAAGCAGGCATATATATCTATATAGTAGAAACAATGTGCCATGTTTCATCAAAATAACTTTATTGTTTGTAAATGTACAAAAATTTCTGAAAGTAAACTTAAATTGTTCCCGAAAAAACTGGTTCCCTGGTCAACCTTATAGGTTATAGGTTAATAGCAAATTGAGCTATTCAAATTTGAAGGATTTAATGAAAATTCGTTACCATAACGCACTTGCTGCATCCCGAATTTCTTTTCTTACAAAGATGTATTATATTTCGATGAAAAATGCAAAAATACAATAACATAGTAACATAGAGCGTGTTCGATTAAAAAAAAAAAAGAAAATTTGAATCACCAACGACTTATGGGCCAGCCTGTAATTGTGGAAATATTTTTTAACATGTAGCTCAAGACACCCTATAATTAATGTATACCATTTTTTTCGTAACTTGCATAATAACGGATATATTGAGCTTTAAAGATTTTTTACGAAAATTTGACAAAAATGATATACCATTAAACGATAAACTCTATAGCCAATACTACTGCCAAAGCATCAGAGAAAGGGTCTATTTTAAATGAATTTTCTGGGAATATTTTAGTAAAATGAAGGACAATGACGATTGAAACTAAGAGTTCAGGCTTTGTAAAGCATTCTTCTTGAGACATTTTTTTTTCGATAGCTCATATTAATTTCAGGATCATTGCCTAAATATTACCAATTTTGACATTTTAAATCGCGACTTTGACGTTTTGAGGAAAACCCAAATTTATTTTTCTTTAAATGCCTGTAACTTTTTTGTCCTTGGACCTACAGAGCTAAATTTTGGTAAGTAGCTTACCTATGACGATATGAACCACCGTACCAAATTGGTTGCCCTTACTTTGTTAATTCCGGAGATATAATTTTTTTTTCCAATGAAAACTCAAAATTTTCCCGGATAACCTCGTCCGATTTTCCCCACTAACGAACTTACAAAATCGGCCCATTATTTTTTAGTTATCCGTGTGATATATATATATATATATATATATATATATATATATATATATATATATATATATATATATATATATATATATATATATATATATATATATATATATATATATATATATAAATTGAAACTGACCCCGGATATGGGTTCTAGGGGTCCTAGTTCGCGCTCATTTGCCCACTTGCAAAAGGAAGGTACTTGACCGTCGAGATTGGTTCTAGGGGGCTTAGTTCGCGCTCATTTGCAAAAAAAATTTCAAAATTCAAAAGTCCGGATCTCCCCATTAGTGAATTTTTTCTACGAAAATTCACTAATAGAGTTGTGGATATAAGATATTTAAAATTATTCATCCTCTGATGACGCTAACTTTGTTAGTAAAACGATCGTCAGGTTTCTTGTAATATGTTGTGGTGATTTGGGTTCTCCAAGTGTGCTTATCAGTTTATGAGGTATTTTTCGAATGTGATGAGATTGGATTGCAATCTTTGTTGTATGAATCTTGTTTTCTATGATGAGGTGAATATAACTGTGTCGTCGGCATATTGTCCGGTTTTGGCATGTCAGAAGTAAAGATGGTATATAGATGTGGCGACATGGCTGCACCTTGAGGTACTCCAGCTTTTACAGGTCTTGTTGTGGAATGTTGATTGTCAATATCTACTATGAAAGTCCTGTCGCTTAGGACCGACGCGATGTTTTCTTTAGGCCAGGTGGATAATTGTATTTGCTAAGTTGTAAAATCAGGGCTTCGTGCCACACATTGTCAAATAATTTCAGTAAGTCTGCATGTTTGATCTTGGGTGGAATGATTGCTTTGAAACGAAATTGTTTATCGGGAAAGATGTTGTGGTTGTCTGTGTGGTCGGTAACTCTTGACGGTATTATCTTTTCAAGATTTTTAGACAAGGTAGACAGTAGGCTGATTGGTGTGTATCTTTCGAGTTCTTCTGAGTTTTTGTGTGGTTTTATAATCAGGATTATTTTTGGCTAGTTTCCAGCATTTGGGAAGGTGTTTAATCGTAATGAGGCGTTTATGGTTACTAGCAGAGCCATGACTGCTTTGTGCGAAAGCTTTTTGATTGCCGTGTTTCACACTTGGTCTATTACGAGGGCTTTCCTATTTCTTAGTTTTTTAATGATCATATATAACTCGGCAGGTGTGCCTGGTTTTATCTGGGAAATGGGTGTGTTTTCTAAGTAGCACTTTACTTAATTATTTCTTTCATTGTGGAAGTCTTGGTTGACTTGTGGGTTTGGACAGAATATACTCGAGCTTTTCATTTGTGTCTGAGATTGGACCCGATTTTGTTAATTCAACGGGTATATTGACTCTCGAGTTTTGGTTTGTTAATGATTTTACCATCTTTTAGTGAATTTTTATTTAGACAAATTCACTAATGTTTAATTGGTATGGACGGTGAAGCTTTGTAATTTTTTTCAAATGAGCACGAACCAGGACCACTAGAACCCATATCAGGGGTCAGTTTCAATTGACATATATATATATATATATATATATATATATATATATATATATATATATATATATATATATATATATATATATATATATATGTATATATATATATATATATATATATATATATATATATATATATATATATATATATATATATATATATATATATATGTATGTATGTATGTATGTATGTATGTATGTGTCCAACCGATTTCGATGAAACTGTGCAAGTGCCGTTCTTTTCTTAATGGCTTAGATGAGTTCGTTAGCCAGGAAAATCTGACAAGGTTTTCCGGGAAAATGTTGAGTTTTCTCTCAAAATAACATTTTTTCTTTGATATTGGTGGTGGATATATTGCCTTGTGAAAGACCTTACTGCATACCACAATTCAACTTTCTAAGTTTATAAAAATTGAGTTATTTAAATTTTGAGTTTTCTCCGAAAATTACAAAGTTATTGTAATGAAATTTGGTGGATATATTGCCCTGGGAAATACCTTACCACATACCAAAATTCAAGTTTTTAAGTTTATAGAAAATTGAGTTATTCAAATTTGAAGCATTTAATAAAAAATCACTACCATAACGCACTTTTACATTCTGGAAACAAATGCTAAAGCTATTCTCGCCAAACTTTTTTGTATACAGGGTGATTCATAAGTGGTGATCAAAAATGAAACCCCATGTTCTTTGAACAATTTTAGAGAGGGTATGTCCTATAAAAATTTACCTATAATGCTTCATTAAAAAGATACAGGGTATTAAAGTTGAATTTCAAAAAATGAAATTTCCCGATTTTTAAAAAAGTAGCACATATATTTTGCTGAAACTTCGCATGTGTAGGCGCGTATTCTACCATAACAATTGAATTGGCTAATCCAACAGTGGCGCGCGTACCCACAATGTCATTGGTTATCCCTCAAGAAAAAAATGGGTAAGCCAATGATATTTTTTTATTTTTCATTTTTTGAATCTTACTTTCATTCGTGAACAAAATGACTCTTTTGTTAATTTTCTGTACGACGCTTATTTTACGAGTAAGCAATGAATCAGGTAAGTGTTTTAGAGCACAGTTCATGATTTTTAACCAGTCGTTGTCCATTGGCCTGAATACACGCACGACATCTTTTTAATATGGAAAATTTAATGTCTTGAGGATTCATTGTTGCTTGAATATGACGAAAAGCATTATTTATCAGTTGTTGTAGCTGCTCTCGTGTATTTATTTGTTCACTGTAGACCAGTCGCTTAAAATCACCCCAAAGATAGAAGTCAAGTGGGTTTAAGTCCGGTGATCTTGCAAGCCAATGTATTGGTCCAGTTCTGCCAATCCATCTTTCATTATAATGTTCATGTAGCCATGTAACAACGTTTCGACTATGATGCGCTGGTGCACCGTCATGCTGGTACCACATTATACATGTTGTTGCTAGTGTAATGTCATCTAGAATGTTTTCTACACGGTTTTCTAGGAGCGCTAAGTACGAAGATCCATTTAAACGTTGTGGCAGGACTTCCATGAACAGTGAGCCGTTAAAAATACCATACCATAAATTAATGGAAAATCTATGTTGAAATGTGCGAGTCCTTGTGGCATGTTGATTTTCCAATGACCAGACATGCTCATTATGAAAATTATAAATGCCATTTCTTGTAAATGTTGATTCGTCAGACCAGAAGATTAGATTAGGGAATAAGGTATTTTGATTGTTCATTTCCAACATCCATTCACAAAAGACTCGTCGATGCAAATTTTCTCCAGGTAGAAGGCAATGAACATTCTGTCGATGATATGGATGTAAGATTCTCGATGTAAAGTTCTCCAAACAAAGCTTTGAGAATATTGTAACTGCGTGGCAATCCTCCGAGTACTTGTAGAAGGTTGATCCATCACTGCATCCACCACTCTCTCTTCGTCTTCAAGTTGATGTTGTCTTCTACCATTAGCTCTAGCGTCAGGACGTTGTCCAATACCGCACTGCCGAAGTCTTGAAAACGATCGAGAAAAAACCCTTGGTGTAGGTTGACGGCGAGTGGGAAACCTACGTTGATATTCCCGACAAGCAGCTAGAGCATTTTCATCAGCATATCCGTAGATAAAAATTATATCTGCATACTCTTCTGAGGTGTACTCCATTATAAAAAGTAAAAGAGTAGAAAATTTTGCAATTTTATAAAGTTTATCACTTACACCTTTTAAAAATAATAACTTGTTAACCTAAACGTCAAGTGACATTTAATGACAACTTTGGAAAACCAGACTACTACTTACTAAAATACAACAAAGATAATTGTCGTACAAAAAATTATCAAGACATTAAATTTTCCATATTAAAAAGATGTCGTGCGTGTATTCAGGCCAATGGAGGCATAAAAGTGTATCATTGCGATTTTCTACTAAACAACGACTGGTTAAAAATCATGAACTGTGCTCTAAAACACTTACCTGGTTCATTGCTTACTCGTAAAATAAGCGTTGTACAGAAAATTATCAAGAGAGTCATTTTGTTCACGAATGAAAGTAAGATTCAAAAAAAATCATTGGTACCCGTTTTTTTCTTGAGGGATAACCAATGACATGTGGGTACACACGCCACTGCTGGATCAGCCGATTCAATTGTTATGGTAGAATACGCGCCTTACATAGCAGCCTACACATGCGAAGTTTCAACAAAATATATGTGCTACTTTTTAAAAAATTGGGAAATTTTATTTTTTGAAATTCAACTTCAACACCCTGTATCTTTTTAATGAAGCTTTATAGGAAAAAAAATTATAGGACATACCCTCTCTAAAATTCTTCAAAGAACATGGGGTTTCATTTTTGGTCACCACTTATGAATCACTATGTAGTATTCAGCTATAAAACAAAATGTATTATATCCATTTCACATGTGTTGTGAATAAAAAGGCTTATATCCCAGGTAACCTCTATTATTAATAGTATGAATAATAAAATTTATCTGGGATATAAGCCTTTTTATTCTCAAGACCTGTGAAGTGTATCTTCCACAGATGTGTTTGCGTTTGGAAGTAACATTTAATATAATTATTTAGGCAGTATTTTATATTTTAATGTGGTTTCAGCAAGAACTTAGATTAAGATCTAAGTGTGGCAGTCAAATATAACCATTCATCAATATCATGGTCTGTTATACACAAAATAAACACTGACGCTAATCCATTTTTCGCGATCAAGTCGATCGTCTATCAGTTTGTAAATATTGTTATTTATTTTACATAACACTAAATATTTTTCCATAAGAATGAATACCTCAATATTCTTATGACATGCACTGTAAAAGGAACAACGCAAGATCATGTCCATCTAATCGGAACGACTGAGATTTGAATCTACAACCAAGTCTTTAATTAAGCTACAAAACCATTGAAAGGCAAGCTGGATTATTATAGGCTATCGAATCACAATGGTTTGCTTTTAGTACTTTTCTTTTTAATAAATACCTCTTGTGTATGGTTTTAAATTGAGAGCGTTCCGAACGGCTAGCAGGTAATTTGTTATAATCTGTTCTACTAGGAGTTAACAGGCTATGTTATTTTCGTGTGAGCTTTAATTTACTTGTATGTGTATTATATTACTTCAATTTTTATAATCAGTTAAAAAGTGTGGGAAGTTGTGGCGTTTAAAGAGAAGAATTTGAAAACATAAAACACTAAGTATTGTCTAAGGTAACACGTATGGGTGGAGTTAGCTGGCATGGGAGACATTTAGCTATTTCTTTCTATATTTTCTTCGTTACGTATCATGTTTTAGTGAATTTTCGTAGAAATAATTTGCCAATCAGGAGATCGTGTCTCTTCAATTTTGCAAAAATTTATTTACAAGAGCCCCCTGGAGGTCCGAGGTCAGCTTGAGACACAGGCCGGTTTCGTCATTTAGACTCTTTACTATGCCTAACTTGCGCTCCAGTCAGTGCAGAGGTTGCAGTGAAGATTAGCGTGAAACGCCATCTCTAGTTTTGTGGCGGTTCTAGACTTTGGTAGCAGTTTCCACAGCAGCTTCCACGTACACACAGTACAAGAAGGAAACTTTGGGGAGAGAACTAGCGAGTGGAAATAACAACTCCCCTGGCTAATACCACGACGGGAGTTAAATCAAATTACTCGCTAGTCGCCATCACTCCAGTCCTGCCGTGACTAGTTACAAGTTGTACAGACTATATTTACAAATTTATTTTTGTAATAATAACGGAATACTTTTTTTATTTCAAAAAATCAAAATAACATCTTGGGGTAGGGGAGAGACGGACAGCTTTGAACATATTTTACACACATAGACCTTAACAGCTTTTGTAACGGATAACTGTACGTTTGTCACTTTATAAGTGAATATATTTATTAAACGACAATTATGAACTACAAATGGCCCTATTTCATACATGACTATATCCTTATTACACATCTGGTTAGAGGTATTTGCTTATTCAAGGGTGTCCCTTGAAGGGGAGTTTTGAAGTGCCATGACGCACCTTTGAAAGGGTGGGTTAAAATAGACTAAATAAATTTAATTGTGTGACAATGTTATTTATTTTATCAAATCTTTATATTATAAACAAAAAAAGGTTATTTGAAAACTCAATACCCTCAAACTTATCTGATAAAAAATAACAGGATATTAAGAATCTCTAGGAAGAAAAATGCAGAAATCCAGAAATAGACTAGCCTAGTTGAAAAAATCAAACTTAAAATATAATAATAAAGCGGTCCTAGATGTTCCTCCAGCTTCATTGGGTTGTGGTAACTTTGCTAGGACGTCTGCTATGGCCACATACCATTATCTTCTTTTTTAGGAAAGAAAAACTTATTTGATTTCCCCTTTCTTTTTAAAAAATTTGTTGTTAATGCATCCTTCTTTTCCATTTTACCTACAAAGGCCAATGCTGTTTTATTTATCTCTGATTTACACTGAGCTAAAATGTAGTCGCCAGGAATTAAGTTTTCTGTGTTCAAAGTCAGATCGCATTCAGTTGCTAGGTCTAGATCTATTATTTGTTCTTCTTCTTTACTGATTTACTGGTCGGTGTCATCGTGTATTAGTGTGTCATAGTCTTCTGAATCTGTACTTGAGATGTCCAAAGAACGTCTCTGTTTTGGTAGAGTTTTACCTTTAACTTTTGTTTTGCATAATTTCGTAAATGAAGCAGATGTAGATGCTTCTAGTTCTTTTCTCTTATTAGAACAATGATTTGTTCAGTCGGTTCATACGCTCTAAGTATGCGCTTTCTATAGCCTTATTTGCTGGAGTGTCGGTTACTATCCTTGATCTTCCCCCTTTCTTACCCCTATGTGCGTTTTTTTCTTGGTGGGGCTTTTGGAAAGTGCCTCGGCATTTCTGGTGTTAATATATGATTGGAAAAAGTTACTCGCTATGCATCTGCTGGAATGCCATCATCCATATATTCAGTCTGCTCATTGGTGAAATAGGCGTTGTTTCTGTTTTCAGTTGGTTGTTCAGCTGAAACGGCAGGTGCTCAAAACAATTGTGGTGCTGGAGAGGATCTTTGCGAATTTAAGTTATTTGTTGGATTTGATATGGCTGTGGCATCTATCTGAGGACGATTTGTTACTTCTGCGTAATCAAAATCATCGTCGGTAAATACGTTTTTGGAAAATGGATAAATCCCAGCCAAAAGTTATGTTTTTTGGAGTAAACGAAGCATTGTATGCAGGAGTTACAATACTTGCTAAATGATGTATGGCGATGGTTCTGCCTGGATGGGTCAGAAGCCAATCATTTTGTGAAACTGATAGCTTCTGTTTAAATGGGGACACTACCGCCACATCTAAGTGTTCCAGTCTATGTGTACAATGACGGCGGAAACGTAATGAGAATAATTCCCTTTTCACGGCAGAAGTTCATGGCGTCCAAAGTGCAATGGCTGTCATGGTTGTCAAGTAACAATAAGATTTTGTCATTTCTGTTGCATCCTGTACTGTTTTTCACATACTCCAGAACTTTTAAAAATAGAGTCCCAATCATCCACCCACTTTTACTTTTTTACGCCTCCATTTCATCGAGTCCCTCTTGCACAAAGGATCATCGTTTCATCCCCTGTGACAATTGTCTTCATCACGTCCACATGGTAGTAGCAAGGTGTACATTGGATTAAAAAATATATGTAAAGATATGTTTTCTATTTTGTTTCTAGCTACGCCAATAATAAGACTTGAACCAATGTCTTACCAAAATTTGATACGCTGCGATGCACTGGATCTATGACAGGCCTGGAAATTTTGGTGCTTACCTCGTATATGCGATGAGGGTGTTCTCAAATATAGGCACCAATTTAGTTTATAGTACTTAAAATCAATATCTGCTTTGATTTCACTGTGCGCTTTTTATGTCATGCATTGTACACTGTGTGAATTTGTAATTTAATTTGCGTCTACATCAGCCGGAAATTACTTTAGCTAGAGCTAATTTTATTACATGTTAAATATATTTAAAAATGCCTATGTTAATTAATAAAGGCACAATTAATTAAAACGCCCGCTGATTTAACTTTGTTTTTACTCATGTCAAATTTATATTTAATAAGTAAGCAAAATCTACATATAAAATTAAAAAGTTTCCACTATGAAATAATTACGTGATTTTAAACATCTAGTGTTTTAATGTAAAAATTTATTGTGTGAAATTTTAATTAAATAAATAAAATAAATTTGATTTCTACTTACGTCACAAATAATGGTTACTTTTGTTTTCGAATACAGCACGTTTTACCGGTAAAGATGACTAGTTGGTTTCGGTTCAATAACTTCATACTTAATTCGATTTGAACTGAAAAACAAAACAGAATCGTGAATCGACTGGATAAGAAATAAATGACGACGATTATTTAGCGATAAAGAAATAAATACAATAGCACGTTGAAGGTAGGACATACTTTACACAAAACTAGAGAAATTTCTTGTGATAAATTATAACAGCTACTAAAAGACAGAAATACCTAAACTAATTTTTCGCTCACTTGTTATGCCTGACTGTAAGGTATTGACTACCTCCATGACAATTTGCTCTTATTTTTTGACGAACTTTCGCAGTGTGTATTATTTCCTCAGGTGATAGTTTTGGCGAATTTTTCGTCGAACGAAAAATTCACTAATGAGGAGATCTGTGTTTATATATATATATATATATATATATATATATATATATATATATATATATATATATATATATATATATTTAGTTATCGGTACGATATATATATATATATATATATATATATATATATATATATAATATATATATATATATATATATATATATATATATATATATATATATATATATATATATCGTACCGATAACTAAAAAAATAATAGGCCGATTTTGATGAAAATTGGTACGTACTTTCCTTTTGTAAGTGGTTTGGATAAGTTCGTTAGCCAGGAAAATCGGACCAGTTTTCCGGGAAGATGTTTGTATCTATGAAAATAACAAAGCTATAACAACCAAATTTGGCACATACATTTCTACTATCAAATTTGGTTTACATACCAAAAATCAGATCTCTAAGTTAAAAGAAAAAAGTTTGGGTGCCACTGATGATCAGAGAAAAGCACAAGAACAAAATGTTTTGTGTGATTAACAAAACCAATTAAATATTACACACAACGGTTAAGTTTTCTTGATGCAACAAGTTCAAGAAATTGCAGAAATTATATTTTAAAAATGTTATAATTTTCCTTCTTAAAACGCCAAAGTCGCGATTTGTAACGTCAAAATTTGCAATTTTCAGGAAACGAATCTGAAACAAATGTTTATTATGTAGAGTTAATATCATAATAATTGTGTTCTACAAAGCCTTAGGTTTCAGCTTCAACCATCATTGTCCTTCATTTTTTACTAAAATAATTTCGGAAAATCAATTTCAAATAGACCATCTTTCTGATGCTTTGGCAGCAATTCAGCTATAGAGTTTATGGTTTAATAGTCTATATTTTAGCAAATTTTCGTAGAAAAAATTCTTCATGGAGAAGACCGCGACTTATGAATTTTAAAAAGGTTTATTCAAATGAGCACGAACTATAAGCCCTAAAACCCATATACGGGTTCAGTTTTAGTTTTTGTCTGTTTATATATACAGGGTGACGATTTCTACGGTAAAGCTCTATGTATCCGTTATTATACAAGATATGAATATATATATATATATATATATATATATATATATATATATATATATATATATATATATATATATATATATATATATATATATATACATAGGGTGGTGTCTCAAGCTGCATCTTATAAACCTATTTTGACAATCACAGAATGGCCCATAAGTCGTTGGTGATACACACTTCCTTTTTTTTAATAGAAACCCATTATGTTATTGCATTTTTTTATTTTCCATCGAATTATGATGCATGTTTGTAAGTAAAAAAAAATGATATCGTTAATAGTTTTTGAGTTATTTCAATTATTTTGGAACTTTTTACGCTTTTGGCACATATCACAAACACATACCACAAATTGTGATACGGCGTTTTTACCAATATAGATAGCGTAGTCCTTTGGAAATGACGCATTTAGAGAGCTTTTTGTTTGTATTACTCGTCGAAAAAACCGAGCTGCCGTATACAGGTACTCTGAAATAGTGGCTGAATTTGAAAAGTTTTCCCAGAAATGTTTTTACTGTTTCCGTAGAAATCATTATTTGTGAGATTTGTGTGATATGTTGGTAATTAATGACAAATGTTTAGTAAGTTATTGTAAAAAAAAAAGTTGTCTAATTGTCGGGAACGTGTGCCTCTGGACCCAACGGCCCGGATCGGATTCTCAGTTAAAGCCTCAGATTGTTTTTCAGTACATGCTGTAAATTACCACCAACGGAGGTTGTGGTATTGTGTTTAAGCAAGTTAAATGTCTGCACGCTTCGTCATACGGGGGGGGGGGGGGGTACGTTGTCGGTCCCATGCTCTGTTGGGCACGTTAAAAATCTCCACTCTCCCTAGATAAGGGAGGACATTCAGCAAATTTTGCAGGGTAGTGAAGTGAAACTTCTCCATTGCGTCGGTGATTAGCCATAGTCGCAAAAATTGACCGACCTTAAAACAAAACAAAATTCTACTTTTAATTAAAAAGAATATTCATTCACTTCGTTTAAAAATTGGTCTGTCTGAGAATTTTTGTTAATTAAATCTAATCAGACTGCGTTTTGTTTCATTCTTTTCAGCAAATAGTTATTTATGCTGCTACATATGATGTAAACACCATTTACCGGTTGAGAACGATTTTGCCACTGAGCAGAGCGAAGGCTGGGAATAAGAGTCCGAGACTGGTCAAATATACTTAACTCTTGTGAGCTGTATAAGATTTTATCTGGCCCCCATAGTTCTCTACAACCCATTAAATAATAATTAGGTTTTATTTTGTACTGGCCGCGTTTCAAATTTCACTATAGGAGAATAATATGGGATAATTAAATAAATAGTTTTCAATCTATACTCTTAACCCACCTTTATTAGATTTTATTTTCAAATGGAGATATAGTTAAATAAGCCGTTGAGTAAAGCAGCAAAATACCTTATATACCGTATAAAAATTCTTATTAACATATCTATAAATAGCAGTTTCTTTATTAAATCCTCCTAAATAAATTCGACGCAATGCCTTGATTCGTGTTGGTAATGTGAAAACTTGCCATTGAACAAGTCTCTATCTCTCTTCACTTCTACACGTGCGGCCTTAATTAGCTTCTTCCTCACCCCGCTTGGGATCATAGGCAGAGGACAGAGACTCGGGAACAGCAGAGAGACAGCCGTTTGCCGGTGCGTTTCAGAGCGTTGTTATGTATGAAAACTCGCTACCATAACTTACTTGCTCCGTCCACACCTTTTATTAATTAAGTGGTCTGTTTTAGGATTTTGAAAATAAATATTGACTTTCAAAGTTATGACTTTTACTCTGCAGTTCCTTATCATACAATATATATCCCACCTATAACTAAAAAATAGGTAATGGGCCGATTTTAATAAAATTTGGTAAACACCTTTTTCTTAACAACTTGGATGAGCTCGTTAGCCAGCGGAAATTTTTTACGGATAATTTTTGTTTCTTTAACAAAAACCAAGCTATTTTAATGAAAATCGGGACAACATTGCCTTTATATAGGGTTTTCCAATAAGAGTTACCGGATTTCATCATTAAATAAAACCATCCATAAATTCCACAATTTGAATATCTTTATTTCAATGAAAAGTATAAATGGTTACCATTATTTATGGAAAATAATATAGGCCAAGTAACCACCATGGCTTCCTTGGTACGAGACCATCCTTTTCGCAAAATTTCCAATGCTATCTAAGCGTAATTAATTGTTGGTCAATTTGGCGAATCGCACTCCAAATCTCATCTTTGAGTTGGTGGATCGTTTGCGATTTGTTGATGTTTACTTTACTTTTTACGTAGCCCCAAAGAAAAATATACAGCGTCGTCAGGTCGCATGGCGTTGGTAACAAATTAGCCTCTTTGGAAATAACACTATAAGTACACTTGCAGAACACAAATCACCACAACACTTATTTTAAAGACCTTACGATCGTTTCGCTGGCAACGTCAGCGTCATCAGAGGATGAAAAATTAGAATTTTTCATCCTCTGGTGACGCTGACGTTGTCAGCGAAACGATCGTAAGGTCTTTAAAATATGTGTTGTGGTGATTTGGGTTCTTCAAGTGTACTTATCAGTGCTCATCACATGTTCCAGTTTTCACATAGTGAAATAACTCTATCTTCCAATTTTGATCTCACTAACGTCATTGTTTCCCTGGCTGAATGTCATGACGCACCATCTTGTTGGAACCATGCCGCAGATCAAAATTTGTCGATCCTGGCACTAAAAAATTATTGATAGTCGTGCAATAGCGTTCGTCGTTTACCGTAAGCGCTGGTCCGTATTCATTTAAAAAAAAATATGACCCAATCACTCCAGCAAACCAAACGGTAACACGTTGAGAATGCATACACTTTTCAAGGATTTCCTTTGGATTTTCACTGCCTCGTATGCAACAATGTTGCCTGTTAACGTTAACATACCCATTGAGATATCAATGGGCGTCGTCGCTAAAAATTATCTTATAAGAATCGTGATTAGTAGCTTTATTTTGAAGCAACCAATTAATAAAAGTGCGATGTTTTCCGTGCTCTAGCGGCTTTAAACCTTGTATCGATTAAATCTTATAGGCATGTAGAGCCATGTTTTCTTAAAATTCGACATGTTGTGATCTGAGTAATGCCTAGTCGCTGCGAGCAGCGTGGAATTGACATTTTTTGATTTTCAAATTTAAAGTTTGTAGCTTTAAGAGAAATTAAATTAAATTAAAATGATTTGATGGATTTTTATTAAAAAATCGTTACCAGGACGCACTTACTCCGTGGAGCTTTTTAAATTTTTCATCCATCAATATTTACTGCAACAAGTCGTCGCATAGCTTACTTGATAAACTATAATTATAAATTTTGCAGTGCTTGTTTCTCGCCGGATCGTTAATTAATTTTTCAACGTCAACTCGACTTCTACCTATTACCTAGCATCATGAAGTCATTATCTGATCGGTATTATGCATTACGAATACCCTGTACTTACAGCTATTATAATATATGGTTTGATAAGCTTAAATTATTATTTTATAACCAGTAATCAGCGCACGATTCATTAGCTTTCGTGGTCATGATTGAATTTTGCATAAGGCTAATTAAAACTACGGAGTAATACAGCATGAAGGTAATTACTGATAACAGGGGACCTATAAATTAGATTTTAGATCAGTTATATAAAAAATACTAGAAGAATATTCATCAATTTACCTTGTCGTTATGTTGCCTTCCTTCTCTAAATTTCTTTTATCAGGCATCTTTCTTTTGATATCTGGCTTCTTCTAGCAAACCTTTAATTTAAAAAAATCATCTGCAAAAATCGAGCTATAAGAATAGTTTTGTCCTATCCTAGAATAACGCGCTAACACTTATGCTAAGCACTGTTGGTTGGTCATCGGTGGATAAATATTGTTTATACCAGGCTAATGTTTTTTTTTAAATTAAAAAAAGAAAATTTAAAATTTGAATAACTCAATTTTCTCTAAACTTAGAAAGTTGAATTTTGGTACGTAGTAAGGTTGAGGCAACATATATAGTAAATTTCCTTAAAACAGCTTTGTTACTTTCGGAGAAAAAAATTTTTTCGAAAGAAAACTCAAAATTTTTCCGGAAAACCCCGTCTGATTTTTCTGGATAACGAACTCATCCAAGCCATTAATAAAAGACAGGCACTCGCCAAGTTTCATCGAAATCGGTTAATTATTTTATATATATATATATATATATATATATATATATATATATATATATATATATATATATATATATATATATATAAACATATAAAAATTAAACCTTTTTACAGATGAACTTTAATAAGATATTATGTTGTGACAATACCTCTCTCAAGAACCCAAAATATAATCAAAATGTGCACAGTTATATATGTTTTATTTCTTTTTCCCTTGTCTTAATACACTACATATTTAATTTACTTATTTGATTTCATAAATAGTCGGTTAATAGTGACTTGGAATGAAGTAGACACCACATCTTCAAACATATTAAGAGAATATGAGTAAATCAACAGCAACTGGGAATGAATTCGGTCAGTCCACCAGCCACGTGGTTAAAAAACACTGTTTGTATGAGTGGTTACAACTCTACCTCTAAATAAAAGGACTGTAACAGCGGCAGAAGCAGAAGTCAATGGAAGGTGTGTGTATTCGCAAAGAAACTATTGACTATTAATAACAACAATTGACTAAAAACGCTGCGAGTTGTAAGGAGAAACTAATTATACTACAGAGGTGATAAATGATAATAAATTACAATAGGGTTATATATAATCGTAAATGCTTCCAATGATTAACAATCAGTGAATTCAGCATTATTGACATTTCTCTGAAAGTTAAAAATGAATTTCATGAGTCAATGACAATAACAGAAGCATTGACTAACCAACAGCAACCACATACTTATGATTTAAACATAAATGTTTCAAATTTGAATAGCTCAATTTTCTGTAACCCTAGAAAGCTGAATTTTGGCACATAGTTAGGTATTTCCCAAAGCAATATGTAGACCAAATTTTATCGGAATTTTCGGAAACAAAATTTTTTTTGAAAGAAAACTCAAAATTTTCCCGGAAAACCCCGTCCGATTTTCCTGGCCAACGAACTCATCCAAGCCATTAATAAAAGAAAGGCACTTGCCGAGTTTCATCTAAATCGGTTAATTATTTTTTGAGTTATCAGACGGATATATATATATATATATATATATATATATATATATATATATATATATATATATATATATATATATATATATATATATATATATATATATATATATATATATATATATATATATATATATATATATATATAAACATATAAACATTCAAACTGACCCCGGATATGGGTTCTAGGGGTCGTAATTCGCGCTCATTTGAAAGAATTTTTGCAAACTCTCACCATCGATACCTCTCTATTAGTGAATTTTTTAAATAAAAATTCACTAATAACAAGTGATTCTTCAGCTTATGTAAAATTCAAAATAGACTAAAAGAAATACATTGATGACTGTAACACGAGGCTTAGAGCGACAATTTTTGCATACTGCAGGTGTCTCAGACTTTTTTCTTTCTCATTGCCAGTTTTGCACAGCTCGATTAAATATTTAACGCCCGGTTGGTTAATCGAGGCTTCAGACGACCAATTACAGCTGATTATATACATAATTAAGGCTTATCACATTTTTTACAGAAATGATTACATACATTTTTCTCTTATTCCCAATGGTTCCCGAGTTATAGGCGCTAAAAGAGAGCGTTTTGTAAAAAACCACTTTAGGGCGGTACAATATGGCACTTCTAATAATATATGACAATAATAGGTTACTGAATTGAATATAGTATTTACAATGCCTATTCCGACCAGCCGGCACTGCTATTGTCCCCGTCTCACTGTGGAAGTTGGATGGAGGAATGCAACCATCTGTTTCAATGATGTTGGAATCCAAATTTTGAACTCATGGTATGATGACAGAAAAGCTGATGAAAGTAATGAGCGACCAAGAATCGTATAAATAGCAGCAAAAATAATAAGGCAGGATGTTTAGAAAAATGTGCATGATACAAGCGCCTAGCCTCCGGCAACAACTTTTAAAAGAAGCAGCTGC